>JAJOOR010006534.1:0-38668 GCA_036250505.1 Solanum acaule | reverse complement strand
TGCATATTGATTGAATTTCCGTCTTCACAGTCACAAGTTCTAGGAATTGGTCTTCCTCTATTTTCTTCATCAATATTCTTTTTGCCTAGGGAAAAAAAACCATGCAATTAGGAGGAGGTAACTGATAACTACATAAGAGTTGCCATAAACACCACAGTGATGACAGATGATGTTCTCACTTCTCAGCTTATAAGTAAAAGTTGCATGTCGCAGTGTGGATGGTGGGATGACTGAGGTTTTCTAGTAATCAAACTTCAGAAGGGTGAGGGATAGGTACCTCTTCGAGTTCCTTTTCATGCTCTTTATAAAGTTCTGCAATCCTACGCTGCACCCTGGCATAGTCTTGAGCATTTGTATACATAAATGCTAAGTTTTCAAGCTCTGACTGCATGATGAGAAGTCAAACGTTCATCAAACTAAGCAGCTATAAGAATATAAGTTAGAAGAAAAGAAACTGTACATAATGAAACAAGCAACAGTTAACCCAAAATTTCAAGCCTCTTTAATTTCCAAAGGAAGTGGCCCACCCAGCCTTAACTCTCTCACCAGGCAAAAGAAACACAGTTCCATTCCATTTAGGATAAAGGAGGCTACGAGTATTACTATCATTAAACATATCCAGCAAAAGGATTAAGAAAATGAGATCCTCCATATACATTAACAGTTATACAGTTCTAAAGGCCACACAACCAGTCACTGGGGGAAAGGAAGAAGAAAAGGAATTTTCAGTTAGGGAAATATCTTAGGCATGTCAAAGCATGTAAAACTCTTGAGGAAGCTAAAGAGAAACCTTGATTTGGTATATTCCGAGAAGTTTTGCCAAAGGAGCAAAAACCTGCAGCGTCTCTGTTGCGATTCCAGACTGATGGGGACATAGAGCAGCAAGAGTGTTAGAGATTGGATAGAAACAGGCAGAAAAAGAAAAAAAATACCATCTACATACCTGCTTGTGTGGAGGCATGTGCGAAAGAGTGCGCATGTTATGTAATCTATCAGCTAATTTGACAATTATAACACGGACCTGAAACAGAAACATTTGAAGTAACGGATTGTGAAGAAAGTAACGAAATTTGTGCAAGTTATTAGAGGCATTACCTCCTCTGTCATGGAAAGAAACATCTGCCTAAGGTCATCAGCTTTGACATCCTGTACATGGCTTTCATCCTTGCACTTGATCTTTCCCAGCTTGGATACCTAGCACATCAATCCAATTTACATCAAATCAAATTTGTTTTAATTTGTTACCTACACAAACAAATCAACACACACAAGAAAAAGAAGGAGAAAAGAAGATTCTACAGTAACTATATCTTCTGAGAAACTACCTTAGTCTCCCCTTCAACAATACGGCGAACTGTTGCACCAAATTCCTTCTCTATTCTTTCAAAAGTAACTACATCTGTGTCTTCTACAGTATCATGTAATAACCCAGCAGCAACCGACTCCCAATCCAATTCCTCAAAATAGAAAAAAGAAAAGTCAAAGTCAGTTTATTCCTTCCTAGCCAGGAGAGTACAATAGTTCCACACAACTTACAAGCTGTCCAAGGATCTGTGCAACTGCAACTGGGTGAATAATAAAGGGCTCTCCACTACGACGCTTTTGACCATCATGTGCCTCAAAAGCAAGCTGTAATAATGATCAGTAGATAAGAGTTTCTTTTAATATAGTGATTTAGATGGAGATCATGGCATACCAAGTATTTGGTAACAGATGCTTATCTTGCACAGACAGAAAAGGAGGAACGAATTTAAAGCCGGGGATAAGATCAATCATGTTGAATTTTGATGATATGGGAATATACTTACATTCAAAGCCTGACGAACCAATTCCAATTCCTTGCAAGAAAGATATGAAATAGTAGGTTTAAGATCCTGTACAACAGATAACTGACATTATCAAAATACTGACATAACATACAATTGAATTAGCCAATGACCATAAAATTCAATTACTTAGAAGTGAGAGGTTGTTCTGTATCTTAGTGCTTCTTAATTTCAAACAAAAGTAACTGTTAATCACAACTCATGATCTTTCCATCATGACAGAGAGTAAATATTTAGCCAAGCTTTGTCAATGATGCCAGGAATCAGAGATGATTTATAGCTAGAGGATCACAAACCTCCCACAAACTTTCAGGAGATATCTCTACATACGACTCTGAAGAAAATGATGAAGAGCAACACAATTTCCATTTGCTAGAAGCAGATAGTAAAAGCATTGAGCCAGGGACTCCTCGCAGAACTTCAACAGGGTAGCGTTCATCCATATCAGAAGTATAACATCTCTGCCACAAGTAAAAACTAGTAAGACAAAATAATGTGATAGATATAACAGCTTCTCAAGAAAGTCAACTATAAAACCTTTATGTATAACTTCTCAAAAATTACATATATTATGTATGCTCAAAGAAAAATATACATGTCTACGTGAATCCAGCTTAAACTCATTCTAATTGAATCCTTGACTCAGCTCTCGAGAAAAGCGTTTTGGGAAACTAGATAGGGTCCAAAATCAAAGCCTTATCCATGTATTTGCTACAGTATGCCCATTTCTATTTTTATAACGTGTCATTTAATGAATCTCTATGACATTTAGCACTAGGGTGTGTTAGGCATAAGTATTGAAGAAGAGCAGATGTTGTATATCAGAAACTTTGAAACAATTACACCTCAATTCCAATTTGGTTGGGGTACAATATATGAGTTCTTGCTAAACACTCCACTCAATTAAGGTCCCTGAAACTTTATAACCAACAAAAGAAATTCTTAAGATACAGAATCGCCTTTTTTACCATTTCTTACCTCATTCATCAAGCCTAGCTAGGTTTAAACTTTAAACAGAAAAAACTAAAGGCAACACTAGAAATATATGAGTGCATAATCCATATATGTACTTCAATTATCAGATATCAATCTTCTAATAGCTAGCAATCCGTGGCCCTATACAAATCGTATCTTTCCTAAAGGCTTACTCTAAGGTCTAAATAATGTCCATGCTTTGACAAGAAGAAATGAATGAAAGAGCTCACCTAATAACCTGGAGTCTGGAGACCAAGGTACAGGAGAGATGAAATATGCTAAGAGATATTTTTCCGTGCATTGGTCGGTAGAGTTGCACAGTACCTTTACCAGTGGGAGGTAGTAGGTACCCAGTCGAATATTAGAGGAACGCACAAGTTGGCTTAAGCAATATTGTTATTAAAAAAAACTTTTTAGCTTGCAGAACATAATGTTTCAGATAAAAGGTGGATGGAACGGAAAGAAAACACGATTCATATCAACTTAAATCCTGAAACATAAATCAAGAAGTACTGAGGTCAAGTTCTCTAAGTCGGCCTCCTCATATTAACAAAGAAAAAGAATCTAACCAACTACTTATCAAAAAAGAATCAAACAAACTAAACTTTAAATGATATACAGATGTAATCTATGAATGTTCTAATGAGATTATGAACTGTTCTACTGAGTTATAAAAAAAGTTCTACATGGGGTATTTAAAGATTTTGAGATACTCTACTTATTCACTTAAGGTTTCGAGTTAGATGCTTAAAATCTTTCATGTGATATCAAACTCAACCTTTACTAAGTTCATCTTACATCTGTAAGTCCCAATTCAAGTCTACATGTGAACTCAAAATTGAGTTACATTTGGAAGGTTGTTGAGCTCTATAGAAACATGCCACAGTGGGTATCAAAGATATTAAAGTGAGTCTGTATAAATCTTGTGCAACTACATACGTTGCCTTAAAGTTCTGAATTGGATTCTCAGATTTCTCCACATGTTCCACAGATAAGTAACGCAGTATAAAAGACCAAAATTTGCACAAAGATTATTTATTTATAAATGAATGAAACTTGCAGTAGTTACCACCAGATTTCCTACACACTCCTCTAGCAAAGACTACTAATTTAACCATAAACAAAGCAAAAAAGAAAAGACACCAATTCATAACAAATCTATCCTCTGTCTCATCACACACAAGTTACTATCACAGGCAAAACGTGAATGACCCACAAGTTTTTTAAAAGTGCAAGGCAGCAAAGCCTCTGAAGCTGAAGACTTAATGGTAAAAAACAAACCTAAACTATCACTTTTTTCACGAGTTTCATACCTCAACTATCATCTTTTTGAGAGTTTCATACCTCAACTATCACTCCCTTTTTATTAAAATACACCTCGATGTTGAGTTGGCCTACAGGCGCATGTTGTCAATTGGGAACAAATATTTGGCCAACTAAGCGTTGAGGTGTCTTTTCATACAAAGGGATTTGCAGTGATAGTTTAGGTAGGCAAAGAGAACAATGGATAGTTGAGGTACGGAACTCGTAAAAAAGTGATAGTGTAGGTGTGTTTTTGACCATTAACTCAAACTAAAATAAAGCTTTTTGGACTCAAATTTGTTTTCACTCAATGAGATTAATTCCAGACAGTGTAAGTTGGGAGTTGAGTAAACTTACACATCGGCGGAGACGATCTCTTCTTCCATATCGCCCAAAAGGAGTAGAGGAACACTGAGTAGGATGAGTTGTGCTTGCAAGGAACCCAGTCAAGGCCCTTGGTGCCTTCCAGGCACAAGATAACGCACTACAGTCGAGTCTTCCACTCACATCTCCTTTCCAAGACTTACATATATTCACACATTCGATAGAAACTGCAAAATTGAATTTTTAACAAATTTACACATCATTCACGATAGCTCCAATATTCGGATGAGCAATTTTAGTAGATTTAGTGAACCTCCAGTTACAAAAAACCTCTAATTTTTCCTTGCAACACAAATTGTTTACCAGTGGAATGAAAACGGATGGAATAGACTTCACATAAATTAAATAGCCCGAGCTCGACTAATTCACAATTAAGATGTACGTATCCATTGGTTAACACACCATTCATGCACAATGAAATGAAATTAATAAACGGTTCACACATCATTCATGTTAGTTCCACGAATAATCATAAGTAGATTTAGTAAACCTCCAGCCACTAAAAACCTCTTATTTGCCTTGCAACACAAACTATTTGGCAGTGGAATGAAATAGAATTACATAACTTAAATAGCCTGAGCTCAACTATTTCGCAATTAAGGTGTATGTATCAATTGATTGACAAATGTTCACACATCATTCATATTAGCTCCACAAGTATATTAGTAGAATTAGTGAACCTCCAGCTACTGTAAACCTCTAATTTGCCCTTGCAACACAAATTACTTAGCAGTGGAATGAAATAGACTTTAGATAACCTAAATACACTGAGCTCGACTAATTCGCAATTAAGGTGTATGTATCAATTGATTAACACGCCATTTTCGCACAATGAAATGAAATTAATAATCGCAGTGATTACCTGACATTGAAGTAGCAGAAGCCATATCTATTCAAAAGCATCGGTACACAGTAGAGAAGCAGAATTGAAAGCAGACGCTTAAGAAAAATCAAGCCAACCGGAACAAAAACTCATTCGTCTGGAAATACAAAGATGCAGCAGATACATACACATATTCGACCGGAGAGGGATGGTAAAATCACAGCGAGTGAAGAGGATCAAAAGATGATTAGCATTCAGAGCTGCTGCTGCGACGATTGCGGTCAGGCGAAAATTGTGGAATTCAGAGAAATTAGGGAGCAGGAGGATAAGCCAATGGTGGAGCAAGCGAGCGAATATGAGAGAGAAACTGAGCCAACAAAATGGCAAGGAGATAATCTAGAGAGAGAGGGGGAGAGATATTTCAGCCTAAGACCACACGATTAAAAAAAAAGTTTGATAAAGATATATTTTTTTTTTTTAAAAAAAAATGATCTAAACCTCTTATTTTATTATAATTTCTAAAATTTTGTAACATTTAAATAAAAATTCAAAAATTCTCTCGCATACATAGCTCTCCTCTCTGATACATTCCTCTACTCTTGTATGTATCCTCATATTTCCTTTATGGTGCATTTCTATCCAGTCTCTAATACCTTACTCCTCTCTTAGATACATCTCTCTCATTTGTATTCGGATGTGTGCTGATGTATTTAGAAGTATTCAAAATTCATAAAATTTAAAGAATTTTTGTAATTTAAAGAAGAACAGGAAAAAATATAATTAGCTCTTGACACTATCAAATTTACGTAAATTATACTTTTTTATGTCTCTTTTTTTTGGGCTTTGTGTAGCAAAATATATGAAGCGGATATATTTTAAGAATCCTAGTATTTTTATTTTTAATTGATAAGATTATTAAAAAGGGGTAACTTATTAAAGATAGATTTTGCTATTATTTTACTAAATAATATTTTATTTTGATCTTTCCTAAATTCTAAATAGTGTCTTGATAGAATTAGAAATGGTGTCTTTTTATTAGATTGAAATCTTGCTAGGTTAAAACATCCACTACTTTATTATTATTTTTTAGACAAAAGATATGTCGAATCATTAAATTCTGCAACTTCCTTAATAATAACCTCCATGAGACAATAATAAATTCATAAGTTGATTGAGCATATTCTAACAACTAGTCTATAATATCTCAAAAGAGTCCATTTCTATTTCTATAATAAACTTAATAATAACCTCCACGAGACAATAATAAATTCATAAGTTGATTGAGCATATTCTAACAACTAGTCTATAATATCTCAAAAGAGTCAATTTCTATTTCTATAATAAAGAACTTTTGTTGTAGAAGCTCATAAATAAATAAAAAAGAATAAGAGCGTGTGTATATATATATGTGTGTGTGAGATCTCTCACTTGTGAATTTTCATAACTTCAACCAAATTATTAACAATTATACATTCATTTATTAATGTTTTATATTATGTTGGTATATTCACTCTGTATTCGAGAATATGATTTTAGTTTTTACATAATAATATATTTTTTACGTAGATGAATGAAAAATACACATTTTAGTAAATTAAAATGAATTGATCATATATCATAAAAAAATTAAATTTAAATTAAAACTAATCAATAATTAAAGAACCAAAAATAATACTCCTCTTAGGTTGAGTTTCATTAGACTAATGAATGGTTTCCTTTTGTTTCACGAGTGAGTTATTTATTTTTTTGATTTTTCATATTTAGTATCCGATATTTATATTAAAATTTAACTAAATTTATATTTTCGCCGAAAAATCTCACATCGAAAGATAAAGCATTGCCTAACTGTACTAGTTATGGACCTTGACAACTATTGCTTTATGATCATGATATACATGAGAATTGATATTTCAAAGTCTACGTGACACAAATAAATCATGCTTTTACTAAAGCATGTGTGTCACACATGACACACGGAAGGAAAAAATTGGCATCTTCATGTACACAATTTATTCTTGCATTTTACTCATATACATAAACAAATATGACCTTGTCAACAATGAACGCCATCATTCTAAGAATGATAAGTCCGTTTGCGTGAGTTCATTCATATTGTTGGTTTCAAGTTCAAATAAAGAAGAAGAATGATTGAAAATCAATCGAAAGTTAAACAAAATTGCAAATATTTATTTATAAAATGAACAATATATATGTAATGCGGCGGCATATTGGAATATTTTGGTAGAGAAAATAGACAAATGACCCCCCAACCTATTGTCCGATTCTCAACTATACACTTATATTTTACGGGATCTTATTACCCCCTTGAACTACTTTAAAACGGTATAAATATCACCCTAAAACTATACACCCACATTCATAATCTGAAGTGGTGGACGCATACTGCCAGCTGTCAGGCATATATAATAATTTTTTAAAAAACTTTGTTTAGATTCTGCTTTCATCTTTATTCTATTTTACCTCTTTTCTTTTTCTTTTAAAATTTGTAATATATATATATATATATATAAATTGATCCTTCAAACTATAGATTTCTATAATACTTATCTTAAATCTTCAATTGTTTTCTTGGCTTTATTAATTTCTTAAAATTTGAAGAAAAAAAAACTATTGTTCTTCATTGTGTTCATCGAATTTGTGCAAATCTTGGAAGTTTGTGAATGTGATTGGGTTTGGTGTATTGAATCTACACATTACTTGTTAATTGATTTCGAATTAGGTGTGAAGATTTAAGCCAAAAATCAGAAAACCACACTGACCTACAAAGCTGTCAAAATAAAAAAAAAATTGTGGGTTGCTTGCTGGGTTTGAATCCAAATTTGAAAATTTTCATTTTCAATTACAAATTGTAGAGACTAAATTGAATCCTTTATGGGAATCCCATTGTTGAGTTCTTGAGTTTGAAAACATTTAGATCAATTGATTTGAGTTAAAGAAAAAAAATTGACAAATAAGGAGGAAATACAAATCCATGGACAACCATTATTAAAGAGCTTCGAAGCTCAAGAATAAATTTTCAAATTTGTCCGTCAGTTCATATTTTTCGGTGATTATTCCTTCCTCATCGTCGGCTCGTTCAATAAGTTTTTTTGTCAAATATTAGGATTTATCATTTATCAGAGACGGGAATGTTGGGACTACTATCTTCTTCTCCCACAAAAGTGAAAGAGAAAGTAATTCCCTCCTTTAAAAGGGGTAATTTTTCTTATAAAAATAAATAAATAAAAAGAAAAATATACAATTTAATTATAATAAAAATGTTCTTTTTAATTGTTTTTTGCTTCTCACTCTCTCAAAAAGAGTGAAATGAACTCTCTATGCCATGTCAGCACTTAAGGAGTTACTTGATCGGTTTTGAAGTAGTTCAAGGGGGTAATAGGACCCCCGTAAAGAATAATGACCCGTTTGGCCATAGATTTCCCAAGTAATATTTGGGAAAAAATTTGACAAATAATATTTGTCCATACAATTTGTCATTATTTGGCAAATATTTTTGGCAAATATTCCAAATTTTCAAATACTAGTTTTTTCTAGTATTTGGGCCAATCATTATTTGAGATCTTTAAAAATTGAAATTTTACACCAAACTTTTATGTTTTACAAAAACACCCTCTATAATAGTTGCTTGCGTTGTATTACATAATTTTTTACGTGAACACCAAAGTAGTGATGAAATATTCAGTGAATATGAAAGTGATAATATGGTTGTTGATGAAAATAATGAACAATCGACTCAGGGTAACAAAGTCATGTGCTTTGTCTACTTCACGATGGAATGATGCTTGTTGCACTCACTCCAAACTACCACATTGCTCCAGTGTCATGGACACTACTTGTTATTTATTGCAACGAAGATCCAATTGGCTTGTAATACAAACTTATGGTTAGTTTTGATAGTTTTAAAAACTCGTGGGTATAAATCATATTTTTCTAAAAAAGTGAAATATGTTTCTCAAATACTATGGCCAAACACATGGTGAAATTTCACCCAAATAATATTTGTCAAGAATATTTGAAAATCTATGGCTAAACGCTAGCCAAGTGTAGTTGGAAATCCACTCATAGCTTGAGGGGGAATTTGGATGTTTTCTCTATTTTGGTACCTTATTTATGAACTATAATTTGCTCATTTGATAAGATTGTATAAGAGTTTGAGAACTATTGATAATTTTTACAAATTGTGAGGTTTCATATTTATGAGAAAAAATATAACGTAACTTAAGAAATTTAAATTATATGTTCAAATAAAATTTTAACTTTAAGTCAAGTAATTTCAAATCATGTCCAAACGACCCAGAGATAACTTCCTAGCAAGTGTGTTGGGAGCCTAAAATCCTAGAAGACCAGTGCGTATTGAAACTTGGCTACAAAAAGATTGAGCTCAACCCCTGTATCTAGAGTTGAGCCTTGCCATTTCAAATTATCCGCCACATAATTTTGTCCTATGTACGAGTAAATGTGTGATTGTAACATTGTGATTATCGCTCTGATTAAATGTGGATCACAATTGGAAGGTTCATTTTGGGATGACGCTATCAATAATATAGGCTTCTGCGCCCCACCACCAACCCGAACTCCCAACAGAAAATGTAAGAGTGCACACATTGCAGTTGGCTATACATGCTAAGTTTGCATCAATTGTCACAATGAAACTGTGAGTACAGTATACAAATTGGATCTAACTTTGCCTTCAAATAATAATAGGCTTAAAAATACACTTGTCCAACAAAATCAGTTACGATAAGCATGCGTTTAAAGCATAAGAGCAAGTCAAAGAAAAAGATGTAAGCTGATGAGTCTGTTACATCAGCTTGGAGAAATCTTGTGCTTCATATAGCCAAACTTCATAACGTGTACTCCATTTCGCTTTCTTTTACATGTCCATCCTTTTTCTCCTCTCGAAGGCAGCGCTTGGTCTACATTGCAGCAGGTGCACGTACACCATTCCTTTTTTCCGCTCAAACTATTCATATATTTATTTATTTATGTCTAGTCTGATACCTATTATATTAGTGAGTGCAATATTATTTCGCACTCACTCATTTAAAATCTTGAATCCGCCTATAACAGAAGGAAGAATGCCTTTAAGCACAAGGTACCAGATTAGCACTAGTAATGCTCCCAAAAGCACTCTCCTTCTCCTGGTGATTGCAGCTATATCATCCAGGTACATGAACTTCGTTCGATAGCTATCAATGCCATCATAGTTCTGTTGGCAACTTGTTACGGCGACATCATTCTGTGTGCTTTCCAAATTGCAGTTTTCTACAATGCATAGTTCATCTTTTTCAATTTTGGTTCCTTTTTCCTCTTCTTTCATATTCTCTACTTTATGTTCCAACAGAAGTTCCTGGTTTGAGTCAGCTGGCCAAATTTTGTCACTGTTGGAGTGCTCATAGGAGTGTCTTGCTCCTTCCAAGATGTCATCTTCAACTTCCTGTGCGTCATCATCTTTGTCTACGTCATTGTCATAGTCATCAACATCTTCTTCTTCTACTTCTTTTTCTTCATAAACAAAAACACTTTCTTCTATGTCATCCTTTACTTCTTTGTTATACGCTTCCAGATCCTTCTCCACTACATCAATGTCCATAGATAGCCTCTTTGAGGCCTCATTGTCTTTCTCTAAAACATTTTCTTGACAATTTTGTTCGAAGCTATACTTCTCAACCAACTGGATAGGGGAATGCTCTGCTTCTGGGCTCTGCTCTCTACTTGCTGCAGGATCCATCACATTTGTTTCTTTCATCACTTGAATCACTTCAGCAGAATGTTGATCATCTACTGAGGCATTTCTGATTTCAGAGGCTGCCAAATTTTGCACGTCCATACTGTAAGTTCTGCAGTGGCTGTTTTCTGATGTTGTTTCCTCATAGCAGGATTTTGCCTGATTATTCTCATTGGCACACTCTTTTTCATCACTGAATTGGATTCGTACATCGCATTTCTTGGCAAATTGATCAATCTGAGCTTCTGCATTAGCACATTGTTCTTCAAAAAGCATAATCTGCATATGGCCTTTATCTTCATCTTCATAAGCTTCAGCAGAATGCTCATCATCTATCGAGTCATTTCTGATTGCAGAGGCGTCCAAACTTTCCACGTCGATGTTGGGCCTGTTTTCTGATGTTGCCTCCTCATAGCAGCAATATGCTTGATCATTCTCCTTGCCACACTCTTCTTCATCACTGAATTGCATTCGTACGTCAGACTTCTTGGCAATTTGATCAATCTGAGTTTCTGCATCAGCACATTGTCCTTCATCAGCTGCTTTCATTAATTCAAAGGCAGAGTTGAGTGGTTCATGCTCATTAGAAATGCTGGTTTCTTGATCACCCGTGGCTTGTTTTTCTTGTTCTTGAATTAGACCCTCCTCAAGATTATCCGTCTCGATCACACCAGCATGTTGCAACTCATTTGATTCTCCTTTATCATTATGTTCCAAGATTTCTCTTTTATAATCCACTTGCAAATCAGGATTGCTGAATATTGTCGCGTGAGCTTGATGCACATGCGATAGTAACTCAATCTTCTCATTTCCTTGGATTACATCAATTCTTACGCGAGAAACCTCATCCAGTTCCTGATCAGGATCAGAGAGCAACGGAATCTTGGTCTCCGATAACTCCAATCTTTCGAAAGATGGAGACTTTCCTTCTACTTTTGGATGATCAGATACTATAGCATTGATGGTGTCCCTTTTATCATCAAGCTTAGGCTTCCCATCCTGAACCAAATTACTATCATTATCAAATTTCACTACCTAGTACTTCAAATTTTCATGCATTTTCTCAATTCTTGAACCATGTTAAAATGCTCTCATTTTTTTTGGGAAAGAAACAAATGAGATGTCAAATACCTGAATCAGGCATGGAGTTGAGAACAAGGAGGTGGTAGAATCAATGTCACATAACTTGTCAGTTTCATTGCTGAAATTTAAAATCAATGGGACATTCTATTAGTTGGAAATGAAGTGACAGTTTTCTTATGAGCAGGACATAATGGAAGCAAAAGACTTAACTATATAAGCTTATACCAAATTAGTTGGAATTAAGGTTTAATTAGTTGTTGTTACACTTTCTTAGGTATAAGTTTGTAAAAAGTTTCAAATTTTGCAGGCAAAAAAGTATTTGTAAATACCACCATCATTAAAAAATAGTTTATCGGAAGTTTGGGCAGAGCTAGAGAGGAAGCTACGAGTCTTTTCTTTTTTTTTTGGTTTCCCACCCGGTGTCCGGAGCCCACATTGGAGCTCCGACTAAATCCGGATCGCGCACTGCAGGGCCCGTTCAGGGGTGGCGCTTCCAACAGGATTTTCTCCATACCCAGGGCTCGAACCCGAGACCTCTGGTTAAGGGTGAAGCACTCCCACCAGTGCACCACAACCCATGTTGGTGAAAGCTACGAGTCAATACTCTGTATTTGTGTTAAAAAAAAGTCACTTCATAGGTATAAGTTTGTCAAAAGTTTCAAATTTAACAAAGCCGGAAAATTACTTAGTGACTTCTTCCTATCTGCCTAAACATCGGTAGACAAAAATTACTTGTGATTTCTTCCTATATGCCTAAACATCGGTAGACAAAAATTACTTGTGCTTTCTTCCTATCTGCCTAAACATAGGTAGACAAAAATTACTTGTGATTTCTTCCCATCTGCCTAAACATCGATAGTATTTATATAGTATGAGATACCACGAACCTAATGAATAATCGAAGTACGTGCAAGCTAATTCAAACATCACCATCATTACAAAAATAGTTTTTCGGGTCTTTCTTAGGCTAATTAAAAACTTATATTCACCAGTGGAGCTATAGAGAAAGCTACGAGTCAGAACTCTATATTCATGTCTTTTTTAAAAAAATCACTTAACATACATATAACTAACTTTGAATTTATTAACTCGTAAACTCAAAATTCTGATTTCGCCTATGATAATTCTACTAACCTGGAAAGTTGTTGTTGTTCAGGTTGAATAAAATGAAGCCCTTTATTACTTGACTCATCTTCAATTTTCTCATTCCCCTCTTTCTTTGTAACATTCTTAGTGGATTTCTTGTTTTTTCTTGAAATCAAGAATGCAGAACCCATAGCAGCAGCTGTTATTAATGCTCCACCTAACAAAATCACACAACCAATGCCACTCACATTTTTTGTTGTGCTAATTTTCATCATGAGTTTTTGATTCTCTAATTTGTGTGTTTTTTTGTTGGATTTGGAGTACTCTTCCATCATAATTTATCCAACACAAATTTTGTTGCTTGCTCCAAAGTTTTTGGGAGTGGAAATTAAAGGAGAATGGGTTGTTAGGTGAGTTTCTCAAAAAGAGTGCATTTTGTTTTCTTGGGATTATCAATGCTACAACAGCACTTTTGGTATGACTTTGGAATGAGATGTTACTACTGCTGATTTTGTGCTGAAATATTTGTACTTTTTAAGTGATGTTTTAGTTATTTTATTTTTAAATAAATGTTCTTTTAGATAATAAAAAATAATAATAATAATACTATTAGAGAGTTTTACCTTACTAATAATCAAGTTACTATTTATTAAGGGTAAGTTAGTAAAAATATTTTTGATTTTCTAGAATGAGAAGTTTTTTAAAGGGGTATGTCTAAACTAAAAACATCACTTATTTAGAAACAGAGAGAGTATTGATTTTAACTTTCCTTCTTATCTTTATTAAAATGATTGAATATTGTTCTCTTTTATCTCAAAATACTTGTTGCCTTTTAATTTACACATGGTTTAAACAAACATTAATAAACATAGTATTTTGACTATTCAATCCTCTTAAAATTTTGAACCAAAACTAATTTTTTTGACATGTGAACTCGTAACATTAGCCCATCACAAGAAAAAGCTACACATGCTTTAAACAAACATTAATAAAGATAGTGTTTTGACTATTTTATCCTCTTAAAAATACAAACCAAAACTACTTTGTTTTTGAAATGTGAACTCATAACATTAGCCCATCACAAGAAAAAGCTACACATGCTTTAAACAAACATTATTCAAGGGCCTTAACTATTGCTGACCACCTAAAGTTAGACATCAATTTTCACTTATATATTTGTAATGATCTGATTCCGTCGTTACGGAAAAGTCAACGGGAAAAATTTTTGGGCCGAAAAACTTTTTGGTAGTAACTTGAGAATTCCTAGCCTAGTCCAGATTTGGACGAAATCGAAGTCAGTGAGGTCTAGGGAGATCTGGTAATGAATGAGAGATCTAATTATGAATTTGATCATATGGGTAGATAGCTAAGACGTTAAGGAACCCGTACGACTTTACGGAATTGAATTCGGGTGAGTAGAACTCCCGAAACTGATCTTAGCGTGAACGGGTATTTTCTTAATGTCATGAGATGAAGGTGTGTTGTAAAATGAGGGTTTGAAACTCTTAATTTAGCTCTCTGTTTCCGTGCAAGCCACTAGGGTGGGGCTGTTGTAGCGGGACGAGGTCCGCTTTGGCGAGACAGTCGCGATTTAAGTCAGAAATAAACCCCAAAAACGTTTTATTCTGCACTTTTCGACTTTGAGAGGTAAGGAACGACCCAAGGCTATTTCTTGAAGGTTTTCCACCTCTTCTAGCACTAAAGGCAAGGATTTTACTCCCCTAATCCATTTTTCGATCCATAGAACTTGGGTTCTTGGTTAATTACTATTGGGGAAGGGTTTTAATCTGAAACTAATGGTGGAAAAAACCCTCAATTGGGTATTAGGATCTTGGGCTTGGTCTAGGGTTATTGAGTTTGTTATAATCCGAATAATTAGACCTTTGATTGTTGATCCTTGCGTATATTAATTGTTTATAGACCTAGAACAAGCGGAAAGAATCCGAAAAGGGAAGATTCAAGTGCCTTAGGGGATTCAAGCTTGGATTCGAGGTAGGTGATGGTTGTGATTTCATGTTGTAAGATATATGTTTGTACTTGCTTCATTATAATGCATGTATGTATACGAATGTTGCATTATTGATCACACTAATCGTGAATGAGGACAATTGAATAATTGAATGACATGAATCACGACTTGATTGTATGATTATAATAATGTACTTGTGATTGTGATTGTGGCTTGTTGAATGGATCGGGTGTTACGTTCCGACACACTAACTGGGATCGGTTGCCACGTACCGGCATAAATATTAGAACGGGTGTCACTATCCGACACACTAACTGCGATCAGTTGCCACGTACCGGCATAAAAATTGGAACGGGTGTCACGATCCGACACACTAACTTGGATCGGGTACCACGTACCGGTACACTAACAGTTTGGGTATGAGTTCCATGAGAGGACAATTGACTTGGGTTCCGTGAGAGGACCATTAATTTGTGTTGTGTGTCTACTTGTGATGATTACGTTCATATCTAATGGTGATTGAGGTTGAAAGACTGTTTGTTGCTCTAAAATGATAACCAATGTGTATTCTTGAGAACGTGGAATGCTACATTGATCCTGAAAAGATGACTAGTATTGTATATGTTCGATATATGCATGTTTTATAATGTTGTGGTTACTTGCATGTGTTTTACTTATTGGGATAGCCGCGTTATCCTACCAGTACAATGTGGTTGTGTACTGATACTGCACTTGCTTGTTCTTTGTTGAGTACATGGCATCTTCAGGAGGCTATTGATAAACTTCAGCTAGGTGGCTATTGAGCGTGACCGAATTCAAGGGTGAGCCAATTCTTTCAGGCTGTCATGGATCTCTCTTGTTTAAGTCCACTCTTTTCGGACTCAGGTTATTTGTTTAAGATGTTTGTTTAGTTTCGGGGTTGTACCCCTTGTTCTTAGACTTGTCGTTAGTAGAGTTTTGGTACAATGACTTTTAGGTTCTGAGGGTTAAGACTTTTGCATAGTTTGGCTAAGTTATTTGTTTAAACCTTTGGAGTTTATGAGAACTCCGTATTTCTTTTGGTCATTTAAACCTGCTTCTGTATCTTTAAATGCCTTAGTTTTTGATTGAGTTGTTTATTTTGGGTTGTAGTAATGGTTCTCCCACCGAAGAATTAGTGTGGATGCCAATTACGACGGTCTAAATCGTGATAATATTTTAATTAGACTTTATTTATTTTAAACACCTCATATTATATTATACTACATCAGTTTGATACTTTTTGTTGATGTAACATAAGCACATCAGAAGCTTATTTATTTATTTTTTCTTCTTCATCACCATTTTTAAATCACCATCTCCCAAAAAGTTAAACTCCCTTCTAGAGAGAAGTAGATTCGATGGTGGTAATTAGTTAAAAGAAAAATAACTACTATTATAATAGATCAAACAATAATTAATTATGAAAAAATATAGAACCAGTAGAGAAAACAAGTGAGGAAGATTGAACAAAATGAGTCTTGCGTCAGTGAAAAACTGACGGAAAAGATGATTTGGGTGGGGGTTCAGGTGGTATGTCTGCTGGGCAAAATGATTTGGGTGGAAGAGGGGTTAGAGATTGGGTGGTGTGGGTGGTGGGTGCTGGAGATGATAACCTGGGTGGGCTGTGTGTTATTATTTTATTTTTTTCTGAATTATTTAGGTATTAAAATGACACATGTCATTGAGTGATTGGCCTTTTTTGTTTCCTACTCAAAATTCATGATTTAAAAATTATTTTCAATATATATGTCACATGTTTTCATTTAATTCGCCATTTTGACACATAATTATAATTCTTTCTACTTCTCGAGGTATAATGACAGACCAAGAGGCTCGACTAGAATGAATAGGTGGAGAAATTTTGTGTTATATCTGATAGCTAAAATGAATTCTCTCTTTTCTTTTGGAAGTGCCTAGAGAGACCTGCTTACTGGAAGGTACCATTCACAAAGAATGGCGAAAAGGTTACCTACCCTAGGATCCTCCTTATCTTACATAGGTTTACTACGAGTCACACCTAGTGGGATACATATACACACATTTTACACATTTGATTGATTGTCAAAAATTATCAAAATGATATAACGAGGCATGACGTGAAGTGTCTAAAATAAACAATGCATAATTAAAATGTCTAAGTGAAAATAAGTGTCAACTTCAGATGTCCACGCTGGGTTCGACCTTAATAAAGACAGTTGTTTGACTATTTATCCTCTTAAAAATGCAAACCAAAACCCTTTTTTTTTTTTTTGAAATGTGAACTCGTAACATTAACCCATCACAAAGAAAAAGGATGATTAATATTTTGAGATATGTAACAACTAACAACTATACGAGCGGACTCATTATTATTATTTTTAATTTAAAAAAATCAATTAGTTCCTTTACAAAATAATCTTGATCTTCCTCTCCACGTAATAATATTCATCACTATTGTTTGTCATGATTAAAAATATTATGAATTAAAATTGATCTTAAAATATATATTTTTACATGTGGGACAAAAATATTAATAACACAATTGAACCCACTTTAAAACAATCTTTCTATTTATTTTTGAATCATGACAAATATCAATTTGTCCTGAGTACCCCACAAATCCTCACTTATCAAAACCATCCTAATTAGTTGTGAAGATAAGTTAGAAAATAATCATACAAAACGTTAAAAAAAAAGAAAAAGAAGATGCAGTATTCAAATTCAAATTGGATATACAAACTTGAGTTTGAGTAAAATGTTAAAATATACGTATTTTTCTTCTACTTTCTAAACTGCACTAATATAAATATTTACTTTGTTTAAAATTTATAAATATTTTAAATATTTACTTTTCTTTTAAATTTAGGATCTACGATGATTGCAAAAATAATATATATGTACTTTTAGTTTAGTTAAGAATTTTATATCAATAGTATTCCAATGGCAGCTAAATATTAGTATTCTCTTCATCAGAGGCGGTGTCAGGATTTCATGTCAGTGGGTTCTATTTTTTAAAAAGAACAACGATCTTAACCTAAAGTAACAATCATCAAATTAACGAATAAATACAAGTATTTAATCCACTAGAAAAACGAATAAGGAAAAAAATGAAAATGGAGAACAAGAGTACACACCGGAGGCCAGAGGTTGGATAGTAGCAATTAGATCAACAATAAAAGTTAGAACCCTAACTTTTGGAGAAAAAAAATTGAGTTAAACTTTTTGAATGTGAGTAGAAATCAATGTCAGATATTGTAGTTTCAGAGTACGATACAAATACTATTTTCCTTTTTTTTTCATTTAACAATTTTTTGTTTTTTTAATTTTTTTTTATATAAACCCACCTATGTTTTTAATTAATTCTTACCGAATTTTTATTTTTTAAAAAAAATTATTACGACACAAATATTATTTCCTTACCGATATTCTATTTTTAATTATTTTTTATATAAACACGTGTTTAGAAATTAATCCAAAAAAATTGTGTGACTACCGAGATTCAAACCCACATTCCGCAGGGGGTGAATGATCTCGTTGGGTGCTCAGCGACCACAGGGCCAAATGCTTCAGTGTGTTTATGGGTTCGCAGGAAATATATATATATACATTGTACTTCATATTTTAATATAAATATAGGGTCTACGGAAAAGTCAGTGGGTTCGGCCGAACCTTCTTCCGCTACAGTAGCTCCACCCCTGCTCTTCGTGTCAGTTTATTTATCCTATTTTGACTTTATACGAAATTTTAAAAAGTAAAAAAAAAACTTTTAATTTTTTTATTTAAACTAAAGATATGTCAAATATAATTAATCCAACAACCAAACCTTAGGCACTAGCCCAATGGCCATAACGTTTTGGTTGGTCTATTTCATCAAATTTGGTCCATCCATTTGTACATTATTTTAAGAATGTCCTTTAATGGTAATTTGTATTAAGTTTTTAGTATATACCATTTAAATTTTAACCTGTAAAAAGTTTTGACAAACATCATATAAGTAACTTCTGAAATTTTGTATAGCCAACGTTCATGCAAAAAATTATTGAATTCAATTATATATGCAAGAATTTCAAATAAAAATATCTAAACTTGACTTCAATCATATATGAAACTTTGTCTGAAGTTTGTTCAGAAAGTGGAAAATATGTAAAATTAAATAAACTTAGGGAATAACTAAAATAAAAGTGATATACAAAAAATAATTTTGGAGGTGAGTGATAATTGAACTTTTTACCTCATTTGTCCCATGAACAAAACTTTAAGTTAAACTTATTTTGTCCATGATCATGGTTAAACCTTTTGACTTTTAACCGTGAAGGTTTATCCATATGGTAATCAAAGACCAAAAGTTTAAATCGCTCATTTTCAAAATTTTGAAATGTAATAGAGGTAAGTTACACATTTAATCGGTCGATCAAAACAAATTACATTCTCAAAACGAATATACAAAATAATACTATTTTGACTTTCAAAAATGTATAATTTATGTATAGTGTAAAAATCATATCTTTATTAACTATTATTTTAAGGGGAAAATAAGCAAATACCCCATAAAAGAAAAATAATTACAAACATATACCCCTTTACATTCATATCCCATTAAATAATTACACTAAATACCGCATTTACTAATTTCGCTTAACTGATACTAAATCAGTATCATATATATTGTATTGGTATAATTAAGGCTGATAAATAGTATCATTGACTAATGAGTAATTTCTTAACAACAAACCTTAATGATATCAATACAATAAATATATATTTACTGATTTAGTATCAATTCAGCGAAATTATCAGCCTTAATGATACCAATACATTGTGTGTGTGTGTATATATATATATATATATTGTAGTATCAGTTAAGTGAAATTATCAACCTTAATGATACCAATACAGTATATGATACCGATTTAGTATCACTTAAGCGAAAATTATCACTCTTAATGAATGAGGGTATGGACTGTAATTATTTATGAGAGAATAAGTATTTCAGGAATTACTTTGAATTTGGATATGAACTTGTAATTATTTTAGATTTTATGGCCCATTTTTGTGCGGCTATTTATGTCACTTCTCAATGTATCATGCCCGCTTACTGCTTAGGATTTGGTGCTGGCCCACGAGTATGTTGAAGGAAGCTTGAAGATTGATGGAACATGTCGAAGGAACAGGTCCATCGAAGTAGGCTGACGAGTTAGAGTTAGAGTCATACTAGGACTAGACTACTAAATCCTTAAGTTATGTACGACTAAGCTACTGTATATTGCAGGAGCCGACTAGGATAAGGTATTTGAGTTATAATACAATACTACTCATGTAAATAATTGTGTTATAGTAGGTTTCCTAGTATAATTAGAATATGACTCTTCTCTTATATAATGAGCTTGTAACTCAATATTATAATCATCAATACAATCATTGATTTCTCTAATCCTAGACGTGAGATTTCTACATGGTATTAGAGTAATAAAGTTTTTCCGCTCTTTAACATATTAGATCAAAACCAAAACAACCATAAAATCAAACCGCAATGGCCCCTTCTACCAACACTCTTTCGACCTCTTCACTTCATCATCTTATTTCGTCCTGCTCCATTAAACTTAAGCCAATGAATTATCTTATATGGAGGACACAAATGTCTCAGTTGATTCAAGTGATGAGATTAACCTACCTCATCGTAGAACCACCTAAAGATACATGTTCCACTGGAAAGACTACTGAGGAAACTGTAGCAGGCGAGAAGGGTGCAGAAGATAGCAACATTATTGATGACTGGAAGGAGAAGGATGTGTTCTAAGGAGTTGGATCTCAGGCACCTTGACACCTTGACAGAAGAAAGCATGTACTTGATCGTAGGCTGCTCAACTGCCAAGGAGATGTAGGAATGCTTGGAAGAAACTTATCTTCAAGCTACAAAAGATAAGAAGTTCCAGCTCAAACAACAACTGCAAAGTGTGAAGCTAGGAACCAAAACAATTGACGAATATATTAAGGAATTCAAAGGCATATGTGATGGCCTTGCAGTCATTCACAAGCCTGTAGATGAAGATATCAAAATGATTAATTTTGCTAGAGGTCTAGGTCTTAAGTACAAGACCTTCAGGATTGTCATGCTAGGTAAGGCACCATATCCTACTCTTAATCAATTTGTTAATGCTCTCAGGGGTTTTGATATGAGGGGGGATGAAGAAGAAGTGCCTCAACAAAACCATAACATGGTATTCTCTGCCTAAAGAGGTAGGGGAAGAGGAAACTACTCTCAAAGAAGAGGAAACAATAATTTCAATTCTAGAGGAAAATGATTTAAGCCTGCTGGACAATGAACATGTTTTTATAACAGCAGAAACGGACCAGGTCCTCAGAACAGTTCTTCAAGTGGAAGTCATGAGAGGAACAATACTGATGTGTGTCAAATTTATGGTAGGAATAACCATACTGCTCTTAAGTATTTTTACAGGTGGGATTACTCTTACCAAGCCGCAGATGAGCTATCACAAGCATTGACTACTACTAATCTACAAAACACTACTGATGACACCTTGTATGTGGACTTAGGAGCAAGTAGCCATATGACACATAACTCAGGTATCCTAACTGATCTTAAACACTACAATGGACTAGATAAAATCATTATTGGGAATGGATCACAGTTAGACATAACACATGTTGGAAACATATCCGGATCAGGTCTAAAGTTAAAAGAAGTTCTTGTAGTCCCTAAGATTAATACAAATTTACTCTCAGTTAGTAAGCTTGCAAAGGATAATTGTTGCACTCTTGAATTTGATGAAACTAACTTTGTTGTAAATGACAAGAAGACAAGGACACTGCTGGCCAAGGGAACTAAAATGAATGGACCCTATGCTTTGGAAGATAACAATCTCTATGCTTTGACTGCTGCACACGATTGGAACACGTCGGATAACATGTGGCATACTAGATTAGGACACCCTAGTTTGAAGTCTTTAAAAGTTTTGAATAGTAATAGTTGCATCAATATTAATAGTTGGAATAAAATGCCTATTGTTTGTTCCAGTTGTCAATTGGGAAAGAGTTGTAAACTTCCATTTGGTTTGAGAAATAAAATTGAGAAAGAACCATTATTGAAAATGCATTGTGATTTATGGGGACCTGCTCCTGTCGAATCTTCCCAACATATGAAATATTATGTTGTTTTTGTTGATGATCACACGAGATATACATGGATTTATCCAATGAAAAAGAAATTTGAATTCTTTGAGGTCTTTCTAAAATTCCAGAAAATGGTGGAAGAACAATTTTCTAAAGAAATTAAGATTTTTCAGTGTGATGGAGGTGGTGAGTTTATCCAAACAGACTTCATTAAGCATTTAGAAGATTGTGGCATTGTGAGACATATTTCATGTCCTAACACACCTGAACAAGATGGAGTTGCAGAGAGAAAACATAGGCATATTGTGGAGACTGGCTTAACTCTACTACGTCATGCTAATTTACCTTTGTTTCTTTGGGTTGAGGCTTTCCTCACTGCAGTATTTCTCATCAATAGACTGCTCTCCTCAGTCCTAAAGATGGTGACTCAATTTGTTAAGTTGTATGGGGAACAACCTGATTACAACAGCCTAAAAGTGTTTGGGTGTAGATGTTTTCCATATATCAAGGGTAGCAATAAATTCAATCCAAAGACCTACCCTTGTGTGTTCGTAGGGTACAACAGCTTACACAAAAGATATAGATGTTATCATCCCCCTACGTTTAATGAAAACACATTACTCTATGCGTCTCCAAAACAATCTCCGACTAACGTTGATGTCTCACCTCACCTTGCTACTTTTGTTGAATCTTTTTCTAAATTGTAGGCACATGATAAGTCTGATTCAGGGGAAGTACAGGTTGCTAATCCACACATTACTAGTGATAATGTTGTTACAACTCATATACTCCTTGATGATGGGAGTACTATTGACCTCTCAGGCGCAGGATCAGATGTTGAGGAATAGGTTGATGGTGATAATTCATACAGTAGTATTGAAACTCCAGCTCTGACAATGCTACACTCCAGTCAACTACTTTGGTTGATGTACCAGTTGAGGTACTTCATGCACCACAAGGGCATCATATGATCATTAGGCACAAGGCGAATGAACATCACTTGTCACTTGTTGCTCGCAGCAGCACAAAAATTTTGAGAGAACCAAGTACTACTAAGGAAGCACTAAGGTCACCTCATTGGCTTGCAGTAATGCAGGAAGAAATTGATGTTTTGCATACTAACAAGACATGGATTTTGGTTCCCAAATCTCCTGGTATAAATTTGGTTGGCTCAAAATGGGTGTTCAAGACAAAGTTAAAAGCTGATGGGACAATAGATAAATACAAGGCCAGACTTGTGGCAAGGGGATTCTCGCAGCTTGAAGGGATAGATTTTGAAGAAACAATTAGTCATGTGGTTAAAGCCACAACTATTAGAGTGGTTCTATCCACTGCTGTCAGTTCAAAGTGGGAAGTTAAACAACTAGATGTCAAAAATGCCTTTCTCCATGGCTTCCTACAAGAGGTGTACATGAGTCAACCTCCTGGTTTTGTTGATCCCCAATATCCTCAGCATGTGTGTCTACTTAAAAAGGCATTGTATGATCTTAAACAAGCACTAAGAGCCTGGTTTGATAGGTTTAGAATGCATCTCTTACACCTTGGTTTCATTTGTAGTAAGGTTGACCCTTTCTTGTTTATTTTGCAAACTCATAAAGGCAAAATATTTCTCTTGTTATATGTGGATGATATTATTGTCACAAGAAGTAATCCATCTCATGTCTCACCGTTGGTTCTCCAACTTGGGAAGGAGTTTGCTATGAAAGATCTTATCCCTTTACACTTCTTTCTAGGAGTTGAGATGAAGTATTTCGAATGAGGAATTCACTTGAATCAAAGCAAGTATGTTGCTGACTAGCTGGCCAAGACAGAGATGACCTTGTCAAAGGCTGTAGCCACTCCTTTGGCTCAGAAGCATGGTTTGCATGAAGTTGTGGGAAGTCTTGTAGATGCCTCCTTGTACAGAATGATAGTAGGGAGCCTTCAATGTTTGACCCTCACAAGACCTGATATCACTCATGTTGTGAATTTAGCAAGCCAGTTTATGCAAAGCCCAGACACTGAACATCTTCAAGGGGTAAAAAGGTTTCTCAGGTACATCAAATGTACACTACACTTTGGACTCAGAATTATTTCACAGTCTCCATGTAGGTTGTATGGATACTCAGATGCTAATTGGGGAAGTTGTACCACCACTAGGAGATCAACTACAGGTTATAGCATCTACCTAGGTGCAAATTATATTTCTTGGACCTCCAAGAAACAGACTACAGTACCCCAATCGAGTACTGAAGCTGAGTATAGAGCACTAGCCTCCACTGTTGCAGAAATTACTTGGATTTTGTATCTTCTTCATGACCTTGGAGTGTTCCTTCGATCTATTCCTACGTTGTACTGTGATAACATGAGTGCCTTGTACATGACGGTTAATCCAGTTATGCATGTTTGAACCAAACATGTTGAAATAGACTATCATTTTGTTTGTGAGAAAGTGGTCAGGGGACAACTTCTTACTCAGTTTGTGAAGTCTAAAGATCAGCTAGCTGATATTCATACCAAAGCCTTAACAAAACAGGTTTTCTCTGGTTTTCGCAACAAGCTAAGAGTTACAGTTCCTCCACTCACTAGCTTGAGGGGAAGTGTTGAAGGAAGCTTGAAGACTGATGGAACATGCCGAAGGAACAGGTCCATCGAAGCAGGCTGACGAGTTAGAGTTAGAGTCATACTAGGACTAGACTACTAAATCCTAAGTTATGTACGACTAAGCTACTGTATATTGCAGGAGTCGACTAGGATAAGGTATTTGAGTTATAATACAATACTACTCATGTAAATAATTGTGTTGTAGTAGGTCTCCTAGTATAATTAGAATATGACTCTTCTCCTATATAAGGAGCTTGTAACTCAATATTATAATCATCAATACAATTCTTGATTTCTCTAATCCTAAACGTGAGATTTCTACAGAGTATGCTATCAGTAACAGGCCCATAAGTTGACAATTGTTGTTTCTTTGCCAATATTCTCACCAAATCACAAGTTCTCGAGATAGTCTGTTTGATCAAGTTTATCGGATATCAAATATTGTTATTTTAAAAAAAAAATGTTTTTTTTTCTTTAAAATGAGGTCTTTGGCCAAGCATTTGGAAGAAACTAATTACTATATATGTGGAGTAGAAGAAACTGTTTTTTAGAAGCTAAAAAAAAACTTTCTGCCAAAAATATTTTTTTCTTTTTGAAATAAACACTTTTTAGAATAAGTTGATTTTAGAAGTTTAAAGGAACATGCATTTTTATTCTTGACAAAATTTATGAAGATTCTGTCTATATATACAATATAATATATAACATCTTTTAATCTAAGAGTTTCCGAAAGGATTTATAACAATCACGAGCTACTTTAATTATGGATACTCATAACTTATATATATACATTCATTGGAGTCCTCATAAATTATCAAGTAAAATTGAAGAAATTTTACATAATGTGCAACATTTTGAATCTTCAATCTACACATAAGCTTCAAAATGTTTATATATATATATAGAACATGGGGTAAGGAAATTTTATAGTGTTTATGCAACATCCCAAATTTAATATGTAAGCTTCAAATATTTAACATCCAAATCTATTAATAGTATATATATAAGGATTCCCAACTTGACTTTCATCCATTTATAAGTTAAAGCTTTTATCAATGCTCAAATTCTTTGAGTTCCTTTGACAGATTTGTTCGTATAAAACCATATAACTCTTACAACAATTCGTTTGAATCTCGATTTCGAAAAATATCACATAAATTAAGACGAAAAAAGTAATTACATGAAATGGTAATAAACCCCTAATAAAAAAATTATTTAAAATTATATCAAATCAACATAAGTCAAATAAAATAAAACAGAAAGAGTACAAAAATTCAACATACAATTACTAGTGAATATAATTTAAATCCACATAATAGTAAGTTGAAATGATAATTAAATAAGTAGTGGTCCACCAAATGATAAAATCGTGCAACCCTCTAATGTGCTATGACATGCCCTCCAATCAAATACGTGCACAACATCACCACAAAATTTTGATAATTTTTTTCTATATATTAAGCTTTGAGAAACAAAGCCTAAATCATCAATTAATCAAAAATCAAATACATTAATGGCTTCAAACAAAAATTTGCCAGTGTTTTGCATTGTTTTGTCAATTGTAGCAGCAGCTACTATTGCTTCTGCAAATAGCAATTATGAAAATGGTTATTATAGCTATGAAAATGATGTCCCAAAAACATACAAGAAGGATGTGCATACAAAGGGATTAGTCCCAGAAGCAAATATTATTGCTGTTCAAGGAATGATTTATTGCAAATCTGGATCTAAACACATCCCACTTAAGGGTAAGTGATTAGTCACATTGCTACGAATTTCGTTGATAATTCATTGTTACTTTGCTCGTAGCTAATAGAAATTTGTTGCTAAAAAAGATTAGTGGCGAATTTTACTGTTTTGCAATAAATTTTTGTCTGTCGCTAATTTTTTATTTATTTAAAAGTAGTATACGAAGAAATATTTTTTAAACTCACCCCCTTAAAAAGAAAATATAAATTTCTCATATTTGGTTATTTATTTTTTATTTGGAAGAAAAAGTTTTGAACTTTATGAATTGAGTTTCTTCCTTTTTACTTGATAACATTCACATAAGAGTTTGAGAGGTAATTTATTTCGATATTTTGTATTTTTTTTATATGATAGATTGCTCATTTCTATATGTAGATGTAGGTAATTAGTTGATAGATCCATGTTAAATTATTGTCTCATTTGATATATTTCTCTTTTGTTATTGATTTATCGTGTTTTAATATTTACCTTGTTAGTTTCCGCATGACGTAGATCTGGTTATTTTTATCAAAACATGTCTTTAACCTAACACTATTGTTTCATCTTGTAGTCTTAAACTAAGAATATGTATAATATAATGCACCAAATTAAAATGTCATTTGATCTTGTCAGACGACCCTTGTCGGAAAATTACACTGTGTAGCTAGAATAAAAATATATTTTTTATGTATATATATTAAATATTGACACTCCTTGACTTCTATGCGATTTTACTTCTTTATATTTTGACACCCCTTAATCAAAATTCTGGCTCCACCACTGAATCTCGTAGTCATAAACTAAAAATACATATAATACACCAAAATGTCATTTGATCTCATAGCTTAAACTAAAAATATGTATAATGCACGAAGAATGTCATTTGATATTCTCGTTGTCTTAAATATATATATCATGTAAAATGGTGAAAAATCACCAAATTAGGAAAGACACATGCATTCTTACAAATTGAAACAGATCAGGAAATAGCAATCTAGAAGATAACACAACACAAAAACATGTTACAATGAATTACATCACATCACATCACACTATCAGTACATATAAGTTAAATCCTTTCATCATTGTTACGTCTTGCAGAAGCCGTAGCAAGGATAACATGCCTTGGCACGGAAAAACACGGACACGAAACAGCTCCATTCTCCTTCTCAAGTTACCAATCGGACGCAAAAGGTTATTACTACGCAGTATTTTCACTAAACGAGCTCAAGGAATATGATCAATCTTGCACAATTACACAATGCAAAGCCTTCTTAGAAAGCTCTTCACTTGAAGAATGTGATGTACCAACTGATGAAAATAATGGTAAAACAGGAGCAATTCTTACTTCTTATCGATTGCTCAATGAATATGCTGAGAAGAAAACAGTATTGTACTCTGTTGCACCTTTTGTTTACACTTCCGAAGATGATGGTGATGCTGATTACACTAAATTCAATTACTATAAACATGAAGGGGGTTATTAGATCATTTTTTTTCTTTGTTTTTTTTTTATATTAATAATTTAACATCCATGAGATTTGATATTTTAATTGTTTTTTTGTTGTTGTAATTTGTAATTTTTTTGATGATTTATTTGTATGCAAGAAAATGGGAGCATTATTTGACTTGAGGTTTGTGTTTTGACAATGAATGTGGATCCTTTTTCCTCTATGTTTCGAAAGATTGTGGAGTGGATTAGTTGAGTGACTATACTCTAAACGAGATTAATACTATCAAAAAGAAAGTAGCAAAATCATCAGAGAAGAATAATTTACAAAAGATTGGAAAATAGTATGCCCGATTCACCAGATTATACCACTGCACGGCCTTATCATACTTTAAAAAATATATATATATTCTGGCTCAAAAGAAATGCTAGCTATATGCTTAAGTAGAACATTATTTTCAGAGAGTTGAGTAGAGTTAACTTTTATTCGTATCTAATAAGTAACTATATTTTCCAACTGAAAAAATGACAAGCTTTTCACCTATAAATATAAAAGTTACAATTATTGGGGGGAAAAAATGCAATATTCCCATGTGTGTAGTTTTTACTTTAATTTTATCCCCTTTTTTATTTTTAATCTAATAAATACATACTAATTAAAAGAGGACAAATCCAACACAATTTTTCAATGGACCGATAACTATGAGTAATAATAACTACTACTCCATAAAATTTCATTTCTTACCGTCTAACAAAATATAAGACTTTTCGATATTTGCAGCTTATATCTATATCCTTCAATATTGAGTGTCCGATTCATAAATAGATAATTAAATTTGTATAAAATTAAATAAATAAATACAAATAATTATTTTTTTTTTCGTATGTGATCGTCCGCGGCTGAATTTCAAAGAGTCCTTATTGTGTGAATAATGTATTAACCTTAAACTGTGACTCCAGAGTTCGTCAATGTTGTATAAAACCTTATTCGTGGTAACAAATTACTCATAAAACGTTATGATCCGTTAAATCTATTTGTTGTTAATTTTGCCCGTTAGATTTTACAAATAAAATAATTCCTAATACGTTAATACTCTAGTTTTGAAAATTTAAAAAAAAAAGTATTATCTTAGAGAGTTAGCTATAAATAACGACTTTGCTAATTTGGTTAAAAAATTCTTATAATCATAATTATGTGACTTTATGAAATTTACCAGCTATTTTTTCTTCATATATTGTCATTAGAGGAAGCCAGACTGGATTACATAATTCAAAGCCAGCATGCATGCATATAATGCATGTTTGACGACAGAAGTTCAAGTCAACCACTCAAAAATATTATACTCCCGGTCTCAATTTATGTGGTATTTTTCGTTTTTCGAGAGTCGAACAGTTTAAGTTTGATCAGAATTCACACATGAATCTTCAATTTTTTTGAAATGAAATTTATATATTTATAAACTACGTAAAAGTACTATAAGTCACAATAATTGACAATTTAAAACATTTAAAAAATATATGAAAAATTCACGGTCAAAGATAGACTTGTTTGAATCTCAAAATTCGAAAAGTACCACATAAATTGAAACAGAGGGAGTATCAAATAGGTTTACATAATACAATATGCTAAGTCCATAGGTTTTCAGCAAATTAATGAAGCATAACATTAATTATATGATAAAAACTGATAATGTTGAGATCAACACAATCTAACTGGGGTCATAATTGATATTTGTTTATAGTAAACTAAGTTGTAGTTGTTAATTAATTATGTATTAATTAAGTATTCTTTTCTTTGACGTACTGCTCGAATTGAAGAAATAGGAAGATGTTTGGTAGTGAGAGAATTAGTGATGTGGTTGTGCTGGTATCTTACGTGTTTGATAAAAATGATGAGACGTTTTCTCGAAGGATTTAACTAACGAAATATGAAAAAATTGGAAAATATTTTTTTACATCGAACAACACCTTTATTAGTCGGTGATGCAGATGTGGTTCGGCCTTAATTTACATTTTGAAAATTCGTTTGGTCAATTAAGTCGCTGAAAAAAGTCATATCGTTAACAGTCATATCAACATATATCCTTGGGTCAATTTGACATAAGAAAATTAGAATTTACTAAATAAGGATTAGGATTATAGAAAATCAATTTTTTCTCCATCTAAATTGAGATTACTAAAGTTTTATGAATAGATAATGGTTACATCAATTCGAGACATTATCATTCATGAGATTGTGATGGAATGAATATGATTCTTTTACTGTTAATAAAAAATCTTGAGTTCAAGTCTGAATATGAAAATAATCATGATAAGGAATGCTTTTCTTTTAAATGAATCTTACGTATGTGACACAAATTTAAATTAGTCGAACTCGAATAATTAGTACGCACAATATAATGTATTGTTGCTATCACGGCATCGTCCAAATTGTCTGGTTAATTGCATTGATGAGTTGGATAAGATTATATTCTATAATTTTACCCTTGAATTTTAAAGTAAAGTAAGAAATAAAAAGGTAATCAAATGTTTTATCGGATGGTTGTTAATCTCAATATTAGAATCCCACGTTGAATTCAATATACTAAAATAATATTGAAATTCTGGTATAAATCAATCCTATAATTACTTAAAATGAAATAAAAATCCAATCACACGTGAAACAAATGATTCTAAATTTTACATTAAAATCACTTTTTAACAAAACAATGTTTTATTTATATTTTTGTGAGATCACAATGAATATAATATTATTAAACATAATGCTTTATTTATATCGGAATTAATTTTCTGTCTTGAATTTTATATGTGGATATTTACATGTAGAATATTTTTGTCAATTTTGTTTAGCTTTGTCCTTTGGATATCTATCTTAGCCCAACTTGTTCACCAAGTAAATTCAAATCAACGCTACACTCAAAAAAAATTATAGCGACAATATTTATTCGAAAATTTTATGATTGTACACTCAAACATTTTCTTCTTAAAAATTATAAGATGAATGTAATTTTTAATACAATAAATTAAATAGTTAACAAAAAAATACTTCTCTCTCTATTCCTGAATACCTAGATTTATTAAGTTGGAGTTAGTCATTTTTGTCCCTTTTTAGTTATTGTCTTTCAATATGATTTAGTTTATTTTTTATGTTTGCACATCTATAATTGATATACTTTTAAATATTGTATATTTTACTTGTGATTTATATTAGAAAGTATATTTAAGAGATTCGTTATTATTTTTATTATTATTATTTTTAAATTGTAAATATACCTTTGATTACATTTCTAATTATTGACACAATCAAATCGAATCGAAAAAATTCAAACCGGAAAGAGAAAAAATCAAACCAAATCAAATTTATTTTGATTCAAATCAGGTTACACTTCTTCAAAACTAAAAACAAAAAAAACCTCAACAGACCAAACCGAAAAATGAAACGCACATCGGATAACTATTATTTAGCGATATGAAAGTAGTAGGGTACTAGGTACTACTAGTAGTGTATAGATGTGAGAAGAATTCAAAGAACCCAAAGGAGAAAGGTACACGACAAGAAATTTCAGCACTTACGAGTTATCACCAACCCCCCTCCCTCCACACTACAAATACCTCTCTGCCCCCTCCCATTTCTCCCTCACACCAAAACCAAACTTCTCTCTTGTTATTAAAAAAAAAAAACTCGACCTTTGTACAAACCATTTTTCATATCTGTATCAATCTCTTTGTTTCTGCCATTTTGAGTAAAGAGTTTAAATCACACTAAAATGTGTGGTGGTGCAATTCTTGCTGATATCATTCCCCGTCGTGATGGCCGTTTGTCATCCACCGACTTATGGCCAAGTTCTGCTGATTTCTGGCCAACTTCTTATTTTTCCAAGCCAATTTCCACCCAAAATGTTCCTCCCAAGCCTAAACGAGCTCAACCCTCTAGAGGTAATTAATCAAACATAAAGCTTATACGTGTTTTGTTTTGTTGATTTTATTTTTATGCTCATTTAGGCATTTCTACAAACAGGTATGGAGCAGATGAAGAAGAGGCAAAGGAAGAATCTTTACAGGGGAATCCGACAACGTCCATGGGGTAAATGGGCTGCTGAAATTCGTGACCCGAGAAAAGGGGTTAGGGTCTGGTTAGGTACTTTCAACACTGCTGAAGAAGCTGCAAGAGCTTATGACAGAGAAGCTCGTAAAATCAGGGGAAAGAAAGCTAAAGTTAATTTCCCCAATGAAGACGACGACCACTACTACAGTCATCCAGAGCCGCCTCCCTTGAACATTGTTTATGAATCTTATGATACTACTGGTACTTACAATCAAGAATCAAATAACTGTTGCCCCTTCTACTCAATCGAAAACACTGAACCTGTTATGGAATTCGCAATTGCTAACAATAACTCATCTGGGTCTGCTTATAATGGAATTAAAGATCAGAATGTGGAAGAAGGAGAGCAGACGGCGAAAAATTCGAATAACAGGGCAGTAGAGGAAGAGGAAAAAACAGAGGATGAAGTGCAGATACTCTCTGATGAGCTGATGGCTTATGAGTCATTGATGAAGTTCTATGAAATACCGTATGTTGACGGACAATCAGTGGCGGCGACGGTGAATCCAGCGGCGGAGACCGCCGTGGGCGGTGGCTCGATGGATCTATGGGGTTTTGATGATGTTAGTCGTCTACAACCAAGTTATAATGTAGTTTGATTATTGTTTGTTTAAATTGTTGAATCTTTTTATTTTTCGAATTAGAATAATTGAGTTTTTGTAATTTTTAATCAATTGTGTAAAACTATGTTTCTAGTATCCATGTTTTAATATACTTTATTTATTTGATGAATGAAATTATATGGAATTTGTTGTTATAGATCATTAGTCTGTTCATGTGTTCTATTAGAGATTTTTTCATATGTTGAACTTGAATTCGAGATTCTAATTAAGGATCAAACAATCCATCCTTGCATTACATCTCATGAGTTTTAAGTAGAGTTGTTGTAAAGATTTCAACCTTTCTAGTTTAATTTTGGAAAGAAAAAATTTGAAGTTTGTTTAAGTTGATCTTTAAAGTTAGTAGCAGTACTTTTTATGGGGAAAATGACTAAAGGAGAATCAAAATTATTTTATTTTATTAGTAAGAAATACTACTAATTATTGATTTATTTCCTTGTTATTTTTTTAAAAAAAAGTTCTAATACTCACTTTCTGTCAATCAAAAAGATTATAAGTAAATGAAGACCAGAAAACGCGGAGTTGCAAAAATTTATTCAAACTGATTGAAACCTTTTTTTACCACAAAAAAAAATTCTAGAACTTTGTTTCTCGAAATTTCAGTTGAATCATCGTATAATCGAAGTAGCAAATCAATCGAAATTCCTCGTTGCAATTTTTAATCATTTGATGATATTTCCACTAATCACTAATCTCAAGCTTCTTTAGTAATAGCAATTGCAAGTACTTTCTTCGTCCATTTTTACTTGTACACGGTACTATTTTAAAATGTCTAAAATGTCTAAGTACCATTTATTAATTGTCAAGTCAATAATAGAGGACGGAGTAATGTTTTTATAATTAATTGTTCATTAATAATTAAATTATACTATTACTACTAATTAAACTCAGAATAGTAATTTTTTGAGACGTGGAGAGCAAAATAAACACTTCTAGAAAGAAAATAAGAATAAGCAAGTTGATGACGCAAAACAAAAATTGTCGTCATTCCTAAACCCAGTGAAAACTTGCGGCGCTACCGGTTTTGTTGCAAATCCAAGGCGCACCTCGTAATAGAATAGTAATTGCAAGTTGCAACGCGTGGTGCGATGCTCATTCCTAACAAACCTACTTCTTGTCCTGCCTATGCCTAACAAAACATAATTTATCCTTAATGAAGTCGTAACTTTTTCTTTGTGATTTATTTTAAATATATAACTTAAATTTCATATTATTAAAAATTAATTACATTATTTTTTTTTATTTTTTTCAAACTTCTTAAATGAATTTTTGGATACGTCACTCCACTTTCGAATACATGAACAAATATTCAAATACATAGGAGAGGGATGTATCAGAGAAGGATATGACATCCGGGTACATAGAGGGGAGAAATGTATCCGAGAGGAGATTTTTTTTTTTTTTAAATGGTAGGAAATTTTAGAGATTATGCTCAAATAAAATATGTATTTTAGGTAATTTTTCCTTATTTTAAATCACAAATATTAATATTTGTATTCAATAAAATATTATTACATAAATTTAGATGGAGTAATTATATTCAAGTTAAATTAAAAAAGAATATATGAAAAGATATTTAAGTGTTTTGAGAAAAAACTCTGATATGAAACTCCAACTAAATTCTTTTTTAATCGAAGGATATCTGTAGACTCAACTCTCAACTTATATGTTTTTCAATCCTAATAAATATTAGACTGGCGTATAATGTTTGTATAAATCAACCAAAAAAAAATTAGATCGTGGTTTAACATTTTCTCATATGATTTTCAATTTGGTCAAAAGAAACCATAATCATAAGAAATATAAAAAAAGAGGTTTATTTTAGGAAAAATTGTACAAAATAGCAAACTATTAATTCAAATTAAATGTTATAACCACATTTTTTTATTTAATTATAATCCGTAGCAAGCACTTGCCATTCGCCTCTCTCCCCAGAGAATCTCGCTTGCCACTCTCCCTCGCCTCTTTCACTTTATACAAACACAAATGTATAAATTGCGTTTGTGTTTGTATAAAGCAAGAGAAAACTGTATATACAAATACAAATACATATATTTTCGTTCTACACTTATAATTATACAAATACAGATCTTTCCCTATCAGTTCTCTTTGTCTTTCTCTCTTTCTCACTTTATACAAACACAAATTATACAAATTACAGTGTATAATTTGTGTTGTATAAAGCGAGAGAGATTTGATATACAAATATTATATTTCGATTCAATTGTATACAAATTCAAATTTTATGCAGATATATAAACACAATCATTGATACATATACATAGTAGTTACATATATATAATTATCTAACTGATATACATATACAATCACTGTGCTTTTATACAAACGAATGCTTGCCTGCGATTTATACAAATCTGATGCTCCATAGCAAACATAAAATTTTATGTTTGCTAAACCTAAAATTTACTCTTTCATTTTACTAAATAACTATTCAAAAGAAGGGCCGAATAATGAAAAAGTTCTCTTTGGTCCTTCCAAATTGTACTAAAAGAAGTATGGGCTTAGCCCAATCTATCTTTAAGGCCCATTTTGAACTCGATTTTGTAAGCCCAATACAATCAACATGGGCCATAATAAACTTTTCTAATTATTTTTGTTTGACAAAAAACTAAGCCCTATCAAAAACCCTAGCTTCACTCATTGGTGGCTGAATATATAAGCCTTATCTGAAGCTACCTCTTTTTTTCTCCATTGTAGAAGAGAGATTGTGAGGGAGAGAGACCGAGAGAGGAAACAAAAATGGTGTCACTGAAACTTCAGAAGCGGCTCGCCGCCAGTGTTCTCAAGTGTGGGAGAGGAAAAGTATGGCTTGACCCTAACGAAGGCAATGAAATCTCCATGGCTAACTCAAGTATGAATTCTTTGAACTCTGTTTATTTTAAGATCTGTTGATGATTTTGATTGTTTTAGTTTATTTTAACTATACCCTTTATGTTTTCTTGGATTTTTATCACTTTTTTTGTTTTTGTTCTTTTTCACTTTTGGGATTTGATGTTAGTCGAGTGTATTTACTGTAAGAGCTTGTGATTGTTAGATATTTATATGTTTTGCATGATCAGGATTACTAGTATTTGTTACTTGAATTTTTATGTATACTGGTTTTTAAAAGTTATAGCAGAATGGAAGAAAGGATTCATAGAGGCAATCTGAGCTAGTTGAGACCAAATTAGGTACCCGTCTGCAGATAGATTTAGAGAATTGTTGATTATTTTAATGACAGATAATTTAGTAGTGAAATGTAATGTATGTAGAGGATTTATATAACTGATGTCAGTTGATATGGGGTTGAGCATAACTGGAAGATTGATAAGTTAAGAGTTTTGGTTATGTAACTGCTGCAAAGGGCAAAGTTGCTAAGGTGTGGGAGATGTTTCATTCTTATTTGCTTCTTTTTGGTGGTAATGGGCAAAAAGTAATGGTCTTAACATGAGGAAAAGCTTAAGCATATAGCTTGAGCTCAGCTGGTGTTTGAGCCTTTTTAGCATTCACATTGATAAGACTTGAGAAGGCTCTTGCAAATGATGCATTTTTGCTTTCTTTTTATGTTTGTCTCTACACATATTGGTTGGCTTTAATTCTTCTTGTTTGTTTTGAGTGCAGGGCAAAACATCAGAAAGTTGGTGAAGGATGGTTTCATCATCAGGAAACCAACCAAAATTCACTCACGATCCCGTGCCCGCAGGATGAAGGAGGCAAAAAGGAAGGGCCGTCACTCTGGATATGGTACCTCCTAATTTTGTGACATTGATTACTTGATTAAGTAGTAGTAATTTCTGTTTTATGGTAGAAATGCTTCTCTGAATATTATTGTGCAATTGCTGTTTGAAATACAATGTATTCTAATGTGTGTAGTTGACCACATTAGTTTGTGTTTTCATGATACTTCAAACTGAATCACTTATGAAATTAACTTTTGGAATGTAAGCTCAGCTTGAAAAATGGCAGAGATTTGCGTTTGGATGCATTCATAAAACAGAAGTTATTATCTTTTGGAGGCCCTTGATACTCAGTATATAAGTCTTTTCTCAGGTAAGCGTAAGGGTACCAGGGAGGCTAGGTTGCCCACAAAGGTGCTGTGGATGAGGAGACTCAGAGTCCTCAGGCGTTTGCTTCGCAAGTACAGGGAGTCCAAGAAGATTGACAAGCACATGTACCACGACATGTACATGAAGGTGAAGGGTAATGTTTTCAAGAACAAGCGTGTGCTCATGGAGAACATTCACAAAACCAAGGCCGAGAAGGCTAGAGAGAAGACCTTATCTGACCAATTTGAGGCAAGGAGGGCAAAGAACAAGGCAAGCAGGGAAAGAAAGTTCGCTAGGAGGGAGGAACGTTTGGCTCAGGTAATTAAGGTTCATCACCTGAGACTGCTTACTGCCGGGCACCCTAACTGGTTGTCAGTAGCAATTTTTTACAATTTACAATAACACCAATAAAATTGAGACATTTTTTTCTATTTCACAGGGACCAGGAGAGAAGCCAGTACAACCTGCAGCCCCAGCCCCGGCACCAGCAGCAGCAGCACCCCCAGCCAAGACTGCCCAGTAAGTTATCACAAACTTGCTTTTAGTTTATGAAGTACCTTGAAACAAAATTTGATGAATGCTGTCCTTGTTGCAGGGGAGGATCTAAGAAGTCGAAGAAGTGATGATGGTGAACTTTAAGGAGGGTTGGCTCTATATCTGTTTTTTGTTATTATGCCAGTTTAGTATCTTTTATATGTTCCCTATTTGGTTCATGTACTTTAAGAATCAATGTTTTACCTACATGAAGTTGAATAGATGTTTGGAAGTTTTGATACCTTATTCTTGTGTTTTCCTCTGTTTCGTATTCAGTTATTCGCTTCCCTTTGGTAATTACTCACTATACATCAGATAGAATATGCAACTAGGTGACTGCTGATAGTTCGCAGGCAAATTCTGCTGCTCCATTGCTTGCTTATGCTTTACATAGAGCGTGTTTGGATTGACTTTTAACTTATTTTATCATCTTAATCAAGTGCGTTGCCTTAAAAGCACTTAAAATAAGCTAATCTAAGCAGGTAGGGTGTGTTTGGTAGGAAGTTAATATTTTTTAGGAAGACAAATGGGTGTTTTAGTTCTCTGATATTTGGTACGCAAGTAAAATATATTTGTATATGATTTCATCAAATATTGCGAGAATGGAGGTAGGGAATAAAATTAATGTGGAATGTTGTTTATGGAATTTATTTTTCCCGTACCTGGCACACCCTAAAACATTATTGATGTATATCCCCTAATTAGTTTATTACGATTAGTCTAATTCAATATTTGCAGCTCTTTAAATCCATTGATGATCAATTAAATAAGTTAATATTCATATGAGATTATGAACTTTTTAAGTAGGCAAGACATATTACTTCTTCTCCAGTAGTACTCCTTAGAGCATTGTAGGCCTAACATATTTTTGTCTGAAGCTCCGTGTATAAATTCGATAGTTACATTTTCATGATGCTGGAATTTTCAATACTCTCTTTACGAGCATTGAATTAATTTAGTTACAAGAAACTGTCATTGGAGCGTACAAAACAGTGAAGAAATCTCAAATTCACTAGTCACTTTGTCATTTACAGACTTCTTTGATAACGTTGAGCGTTCACAGGCATCCCACCATCATCTCCACGGAACTGTCTATACCTGAACAGATCATCGCTACCTTTGTTCAACCTGCCTCTGGGAGGCATAGGTAGCAGAGGCAATGCATTTGGATGGTTACAGATTCCGAGTTTCACTACAAACGTGACAGTGGTTCCCTTTCCAGAGCCCTCACTTTCAATCCAAATGTTACCTTTCATAAGTTGAATAAATCTGCA
>JAJOOR010006533.1:0-25641 GCA_036250505.1 Solanum acaule | reverse complement strand
TTGTCGAGCTTATACAGAAGATAAGACCATGTATTCAGGCAGGATACATGGACAGATGCATCACAATTGCTTGACATGATTCCTATAAGGGGCGTCATTACAAGTTTAATCTTTTTGGGAAATCCATCAGCTTCAATTGGATCACTTCCTTTGAATACCGTTTGATCAGTAGGATTCTTTACAAGTGCATTGCTTTCAGGAGCATGAATTTGTGAGAAGATTAAAGCATCAATGAGACCTTCCCAGGCCACCTGCAGAAATAAGGCATCTATTTAATTTTAAACACACCCCAGTTATTCAATAAGTTGACTTAGTGGAAGCACTCTATTTTCTGTGATTTTTCTTTCTTTCTTTTTTTTTTATAGGAAAAATGGCACTAAGTAGCTTAACTTCCTGCAATGAAAAAAAGTAAAAAACTTGACAGCACTACAGCAATTGATAGGTAAAATCTTCACATTATAGCTAATATAGAATGTATGGTATTCATATAGGAATGATGCCAGATATGTGCTATAGGAGGCAAAAATTCCTTACATCAAATTTTTGATGTGACACTCCAAGTACAAGAACACTATTAAATACATTAAAACATGACACACTAAGTTAATAGTAGAAGTCACTCATTAATTTTAAAGTCAAACTAAATTGACGTACTTACTGCCTTTTATTGGGATAATATCCTAGATTTCTCCCTCAAATTAATTATTAGTAGATGACTTTGCATTAAGTTACTTGTGATTTTAAAGAATTCTATAATTTAGTTGATAGAGTTGATCTCTTTTATCGGGATGATATCCTAGAATTCTCTCTCAAATCAATCATTCATGGACAAATTTGCAATTTGTAACTTGGTAAAAGCATTACTTAAAGTTGGTTCATTTTAATAGTTTTTTTATGTTACTACCATCGAACAAATCTAACAAAATCAGAAGAATCTATTTATTTTTTAATTGTTCAGTTTAATAATCTTTTTAGATTAATTCAAGCAAACAAATCTGAAAAAAGAATAAATTTAACTAAAGAGGGCCGCCCAGTGTAAGAAGCCGCTATGTCGAGGTTTGGGGAAGGGTCGGACCACAATGCATTATTTTCTTGATAGCTAAGAAGTGACTGTAAGAACTGAAATTTCCAATTAAATAGGATAATGCATATATTTGGGTTGGGCACTTGACTGTTAACACCAGAACATAGGCAGATGCTAATCAATATTCATTAAAATTGAGTAAATATATAAAAATTCTAAGCAAGGATACTGACATCATATAAGGTTGATTTCGTCATTTTAAAAATAAGAATCTGGTAGATATGTTAGCATGTCAATGATGTAGTATCTGTAGTGCCATCAAAGCTACAGCTTTTTCAGCGGGTACTCATAAATAAGGATTGGACACATCCCATCTATGTTGCTCGGACACTTCAAAAATGCTGATGACTTTGTCATATCTTTCAAAAGTAGTGCATTTTTAAGGATCCGGCACGGGTGAGGCAACATTTTCTAAGAGTCAGAGCAACATAACTGATCCCATTAACAATCGGCGGCTATTGAAACCCAGGATTAAAAATCAAATACTAGAACAGGACTTTTGCTTGACCAAGTCGCATTAAATTATCTGGAATTGATGTGTCAAACTTAGATGAATGAATAGCATACCAGTGAAGCACTCTGAATCTGTGGATCATGGTCCGTAAAAGTTTGTTCTGGAATTTTAAGCAATTTGTTGACCAAATGCTTATATTTCATTCCATAAGGTCCGAGTAGACGCATAAACCATCTCCATACTTGTAGAGTTTGAATCTTTAAGCCTTGGTTCAGCAGCTCCTCCATCGTCAAAAGCAAAGTCTTCTTCAAATCTGTGACAAGGGCCTGTTTAAGAGGCAATAAACTAAAATTGATAAAACATGTCACTTAACAGTTATCATGAATTATAGTCTTTTTATCACAAAAAATAAATCACAGCTTCCTTTAGAACGATGATTTTGGGTGGGGAATCAGCATGATCCCTATACTAATAAACAAATAACAAAAATTAATGCCTTATATTTAACATATACACTTTTTGACTACACTACGTGGATCCTTCATTCATGCAGAATTCTTCAAAAACACTAATATAGATAATTGGACACATATTTGTTCCGATAACTTTTTGTTCTGGAGATTAAGTTGAAATGCATAATACTGTAGTCTGTATAGATGCACATTTTTGGTCTCCTCAGGAAACATAAGAAACAAAGTGGATTGCAGCGAACAAGAATATAAGAACAGAATATTGTATGCTACCTTAGAAAGAATTACTGGTGGAGGACATATCACACTTGAGACTTTTTGTAAACAACACTCTGACATGTCTCTTTCCCTTTTATTGCTGCTGACTAGTCTTCTATAAACTGGAGGAGCCCATATGTTTGACATGGCTCTCATATTTTGAGCTGATGTACTCGCCAACTTCATTACAGCCTATAGTAGTATAATCACAGAGAATAACTCAGAGATGACATGTACCAATACTAAAGAATTGATTTGAGATGATAATATGTATATATATATGCGTGTGTGTATGTGTATGTCTACGTGTATGTATCATATATGTGTGTGTGTGTGTGTGTATACATACATGCATTTCGCTGAAGGTTATACATTAAAAGTCCAGTGTACCATTATTCCAAGTCATTTCTTATACATGCAAGAATATCCAAAATGATGGAAGTGCATTTGGCTTATAGACTATTAAGTGTACAAAAGAGGAGTCCAGTACAAATTTGTTTCTTTATTGCGATTCTGATTCTGTTACTGTTCAGGTACAAATATGCCTATCTCCTTCCATTTCTTTTCTCATTAGTCATTACAGTATCATGAGAATAATCAAAGGTGTAGCGATCAATTCAGAGAGCAACATTGCTTGCTCTATTCAACAAAAACAAACATTCTACTCCTTTCAAATGAACAAAAAATTTGTGATAAGCACTATACATAGCACTCATCTGCTGTATAAAAGAGAAGGTAATAACTCTTATTCAGCACATATGACTATCGATTTTCAACCGGAAGTCTTTTTCTTCACTCATTCTAAAAGAACTTGCTAAATAAACCCTGCTCATACAAATATTTGAAAAAGATGTTCCTCTAATTGTAAGTTCCGTGATTATTTCACATTTATCTAAATGAACCATTGTTCACGTGTATGATGTTGAAAGGAGTAGCACATGAGTTTTAACTCCTACTATCTGACAAGAATCAAGATCCAGATTTTACTTTGTTATTAGGTTAGACACATCATTGCACAATATATTCAGCTTTACCTATCGCTTAGAACCAATCACATTATATTCAGCTATATTCAGCTATACATACCTGCATTGCCTCAAATGTGATTGAAAGAGAGCCAATAGGATTGTCAAGGGCATAAGTAATTGCCCTCAGTAAACACTGGAAATTTGCATCTAAAAGCGATGAGTTAAACTGCTGCATTGATATACACCACACACCCAAGTTGCAAACAAACTGCAATTAACAATAACTATAAGTCAAATTCTCGAATCATGTTTATTAGCAAAGGCTGCCTTACATACATTACTTTGTGCCTATCGAGAAGTTCAGAATACCTTAATCTTGCTGGTTGTAATAACCTCAACGAGAGAATCAACAATAGCCCTGGCATCATCACCTAAATTTAGTCATCAAAGCTACATTAGCTCCAGAATTCTGAATCTGCCCCAAGAATACTTGCACAAGTAACAGTAAAGAATAACTCACACGTGTAGCTTTGTGTGAATGACACCAAAAAAAGAAAAAAAGATCTGTATATCTCCTTCCTTATTTTTTCAAAGTACACACTTCAATTCTTTCGGCATACTCTTTATCTTAATCATATCCGCCCATGCTTTACTTCTCTAATAAATTTGGCAAGAATTCAAGGTGAATTCTTTTTTCTACATCTTGTACTTCCTTAAATCCAACTAATCCAGAAAATGAATTTCTTCTCATTTTAGGCTCTCTACCAAAGTGTTTGTCACTTTACACTTTTCAACAATCGAGTATGCTAAATTTTGACCATGGATTTTCCAACTTGTGGGCTCTTTTTCTTCTTTCTTTTGTCGTGTCTGTGTTTATGGGGCTGCTAAATAACTAATCTTTTTCAAATAACAAAGTTATCTACATCTATTTTTACTCCAACAACAGGTTAATTTGAGCCTTGAAAAGAGCATCCAACATTTTGAGATGGAGGGACTAACTTACGACACCTCTTTTGAGAGTTCAAATGAGCAACTAAACGGGAATCTTATAAGCAAGAAACGGAGAACACAAACAAAAATAAATAAAGGACAAAAGATAGAACCTTTGATTGAGCCAACTATAGATGGATGATATATCATAAATCCCAAGCACTTCAATGCCTGAGCAGCACTATAATTTTGAGGATACATAACCAAAATCAGCTTTTGAAATTATCAACCAAAGAGGCAAGTTAGAAACAAAAAAAGAAGAAATCAATTTTATACACATGTCAACATATATATATACACACACACACATATATAACACTTATACGCCCTCCGTCCCAAACTAGTTGTCAGGATAAACTAACATCATAAAATTTGCAAATTATAGTATTTTTCGTATAGTTTTTGAATATCCAAATTTGAGTTATACGTCATTGAGTTAAAACTTAGTCAAATTCATTATCGAGAAGCAAAACATACAACTAATTTGGGACAGGGGAGTATGAACTTAGAAACCAAGTATGCACTAAATATATATAATATTTGAATTTAACTGTGAACTCGATTATTATTATTATAAGTATATATATTACTATTGAAGAAACTCACATTTCCTCGTCGTTATCGGAGACATCGGAGAGGATACAGGGAACGATGATAGAAGATGAATCGGCGAGCAGCTTAACGAGAGAAGGATCGGCGCCGGATTGTTGCTGGAGATGAAGCAGCGTCGAGTAAGCCAACGGCTTGTTTGATGATAAAAGAGTTGTTATCTGCTCGAATTGCTCTTCGAATGATTCCATTTTTCGGTTTGGAGAAAATCAAAACTTTGCCCTAAATTGGAGAATTTGTGTCAATGGCGGATTTTCGCGCCAAATTCGAGAAAAATATAAAAATATGTCATTCTTTTAAAGATCAACAAAAAATATATTATATAAATTGAGACACAAAAAATAATAAATATTAAATTATTATTGAATTCTCCAATTTTCTTTTCGAAATAACTTTAAAAGTTCTTGATCTTGATCTCGAAGAGTTTTAATCTAAGAACTTGAATTATGGTCTTGCTCTTTCAAATATGTTTAGACACTCGAATACTTGTAGGGTTTGTAGTTTTTAATCACGAGGTCTTTCTGATTTCTCGTTATGAATTATGAAATTTGAGAATTCTAATTTATAATATAGGAGGAGAAAAAAGTTGTGTCGAGAAAAAAATATTCCGACCAATTAAATTAAAATGATATGATGATCATATTTAATTGATTGATCTTTAATTTGATTAGTTACACCATGTCACGTTCACCTATGATCTATTCTTTATCGCCTTGTTTGCAACAAATTTTAAACATATGGAAAATAAATAAACCACAAAAATAAAATATGAAGAAACATAATTTTATTCATCAACATAGCGGGTACAATTTGCTCCTCCCTTGATTCTCCTCTCCTAAGATTTATCCATGATTCGAGGGCCGTTAGTTGTGTATTTCTCGAACTAGGATGATTTAGATTTGACCTCTATATGAATATTTCATAACTTTTGTGGAATATATCGAGGTCTTGATCTCTTTATGGAATTTTTGAGATGCCTTTTAAGAGAATTAAGTACCCTTTATATAGGCATAAACTAGGGTTTAGGGTTGAGTAGCCTCCAAGAATCCTAATTTGAGTTGAACACAATTAGTAGAGTCCCAACTCGAATTGAACACATCTTGTAGAGTCCCACAAAAATTCAATGTCTATAAAAGCCCCTTGCTTCAAGGCTCGTCGGAATGTAGACTTGATGAAACTCAAAGACGAGGCTTGAAGTACTCATTCTTCCACCTTTGCAGCTTCAGATTTTCAGATTTGATTTAAGAGATAAAAGATGAAAGGAAAATTTGGTCCCACTGGGCGTGCAAATTTGTTTGAAAGAAATTTTAAACATATGGAAAATAAATAAACCATAAATTTTTTTTTTGAAGAAACATAATTTTATTCATCAAGATGTCTTTTGTGGAATATATCGAGGTCTTGATCTCTTTATGGAATTTTTGAGATGCCTTTTAAGAGAATTAAGTACCCTTTATACATGCATAAATTAGGGTTTAGGGTTGAGTAGCCTCCAAAAATCCTAATTTGAGTTGAACACAATTAATAGAGTCTCAATTCGAATTGAACACATCTTATAGAGTCCCACAAAAATTCAATGTCTACATGCCTCTTTCACTCAATTTAGTATGGCACATCATTTAACATATGACTATTTAGTTTATTTCACGTTTTATTATTTTTGATACATGATATTACTTGACTTAACTTGACTTGATACATCATATCACCGCTGACTCATTAATATCTTTCATATATGTTTGTTAAAAACGTTTTCAATACGACTAATATTCATAATTAATTATTTCACGATTAATGCTAGTCAACAAATTGCGATGTCATTTTCTTGACAAACGATTTTTTCCCCTTATCCTTTTGATATATATATTAATTATAGTAGAAGAAAATAGAAATACGCAAACTAAACCACCACTATTGATACACATGAATTTGTATTTTTTTTTTAAGTTTTTCAATATCCATTATTATCTGTATTAAAAATTTGATAAAATTTGAATTCTAGATTATAGAGTTTATTTTTGAGGTATCGTTTTTAATGTAACTCTTTTTCTTTTTCACAAACTCAAATCCAAAACCGATAAATTGATGGTAGAGATATTACGATTAAAAAAATATTATTTTCTCAATAAAATTTTATACTAAAAAATGTTCAGTGGCTATTCCGACAAATATTTTGATTAAATTAATGAGAAAATACAAGATGATAATATTTTCACACGAAAAAATTAAAAACATTCAGCATTTCAATAAAAATCTATTTTTCATCCGTATATTCTTTTTGTAAATTTATGACTTTTAAATCACACGAAAATAATTGTACACGTACCTTACCCGATATAACTTTCAAAAAGCAATAATTATGATCTGAGTTAGTAATTCATCAGCTCCAGCTCAGCATTTTGAATCCAATAATTAAGAATATTAAAGAACAATTAAATCCCTGTCGAATAATCCAGGTGTTCATTTAATGATTGTGCTTGTGGGCCCATTCTGACTAATCACTTCCTTAAACGCAATATACTTTCTCTAATCACAAAAATTATCTGAATAATTCAACAATTCAATTCTTAGTTGCCAAGAATTAGATGCATTTAACTTTGCTAATCACCTTTTTAATGATTTAAATAATTTAAATAACTCAATTCTAAGCAGTCACGTAAAACTTCACTTTTCAGTTTTCACCACAAAAGCTTGTGATAGGTACATTTTGTAGACTGTTTGTCAAATAATTAGATCCAACTTAAATAAAATATTTATAATGTAACCATATGTATATGTACCAACTTAAAAAAGAAAAATATCTCTCATATAAATTAGAATAGAAAACAATTTTAAAAAATCAATCATTTGATTTTTGGTGACATCGAAACATCGATGTGGTTAAATCTTATGGGCTATTAACATATCAAACAATCGAACTCTAATCCATGTCACGATAATATATTTAGTGCAATGTTATCATGATCTAAAAATATAATATGTACACACAATTTTTAATATTAATATAAAAATAACACGAATGAGAAATAATACGATAATCGAATAAAAAGTTTTCTTTATTTACGATATAAATTTTAAAGTGATAAAAATATATAATTTTATTGATATAATCATAGCATAACATTCTACTTCTGTCCACTTTTAATTGTCATAGTTTCCTTTTTTAGAGTCAAACGATAATAACATTGACTAATATTTTACGATGCATTTTTTCATCATATTGATATGCAAAATATTGGAATTTATAGTACTTTTCGTATAGTTTTTGAATATTTATTTTTTTTAAATATCAAATTAATATAATCTAATTTAACTTTAAAAATTAATTAAATTAACCTTCAAAAAGCGCAACATAACAATTACTCTCTCCATCCACAATTGTTTGTCAGGGTAAGGTCATGCACACCCCTCAAGAAAAATTTAATACAAGGTATAATTTGACTAATATAACCCTACTATATCAAGAATATCAAAAGTCCACATAACTTTTCAATTGAACTACACTATCATTAAGAGCATAGTATTTTTCGAATTAAAATGATACGGAAAGTCAAAATAGTATTGAATTTTCATGAATCGAGGAGTTACACTAAACTTATCATTATCCTTTTTCTTCAAGTTGGGCACAACTTGGCTGGCCGGAAAACGGCGGTCCAACGTGGCTGTCTGATCCACCGTCACTGTTAACGACCCTTTCCCCTCCCGTAACAGTTGTATTTCCCCATTATCATTATTAGATAATTGCACTTTTAGACCTTTAACTATTTTTGATTCTTATAAAAAAATTATTTAATTAAATATTTTTAGCCTTATATAAGAAAAAAAGTGCGATATTTAGATTATTTTAAAAGTAATAGTGGTTAATTTAGTTCATGAGATAAAAATAGATAATTTAAGATTATTTTTTAAAAAAATCACCTAAGTACAAAGAAACAAGAAATTAAAAGATAAAAGTTCATATAATCAATTGATTGAGAGTTTTCAAACTTTTTAACTTTATTTTATTTGGTAAAATATATAAATTTATGCTATTATAAATTAAATATCAAACCTAATCCTAGATATTCCATTCTTATCCATCAAAGTTGATGCTATTTTATTCACCTCTCATGTGTTCATATCCCGATTGCGTGCATTTAATATTTTTTTACACATAATAAATGTCATTTTTAGTCTGTCTTTTTATTTCATTTGTAAAATAAATTAGTCTAAAAATCATATTTTCATAATTATATCTCTAGATAACTTAGTTGACAAACAAAATATCCCCTAACTGTAACTCAGCACAATACATTAATAATCGAATGATTTAACACTTAATAATTCGTTATATTTGTAAAAATAATAATCTCAATCAACCAAAAATCAGGACTAAAATTAAAATATTTAATATTTAAAGGACTAAAAGTGCAAATTTTTCCTTTTCTTATTAGAACATGAAATTGAGCTCTAGCAGACCAAAATCACCAATCATGTTTGAGTTGATTTCTATTTCTAGCCATCATCCTAATTCCATCATCAATACTATAAATAGGCCAATCCAAAACTCCATAATCCCATCATTCTTCTCTTCTCCAACAACCCATTTTTCATACTCATTCAACAAATCTATTAACCCTTTACAATTCTCTGTTTCATCACCTACCACTTCAATTCTTGCTCACAAAGTAAGTCTCTTTTATGTTTTTTCACATTGTAGTTGTTGTTTTTGTTCAATTTAGTTTCGTGGGGTTCGATTAAATTTGAATTTTATGAAAATCCCATATCAAGACTTAATCACTCTGTCATAGTGGGTTGTGGGTTGACAATATGATATTCAAGAAAGCTAATTTATTTGATGTTGTACATTAAAAATCTAATCTTTTGAGTAAATTTCAATGCATTGTCACTTTAATTTATTGGGGGTCTTTCGAATATGTTGTTGTTATTGTTGTTGCTGCTGTTGTCTTATTTAATTTGTTGACTCTGATCTGAAATTATCTGGTGTGTTTCTACACTTCCTTAGTTTAGAAAGTGGTGGGAATAAGGTTCTTATTGTTGGTATGGTGATAAAGATTGTACTTTGATATGTGTTATGTGAGCCAAGGGTCTTTTGAAATCAGTCTCTCTACCTCCACGAGGTAGGTAGGGGTAAGGTCTGTCTGTGTCAACTCAACTCCTTCCTGATCTCACTTGCGGGATTTCATAGGGTATGTTGATAAAGATTGTAATTTGGGGTTGATGTTCTTATTTTTTTGGTTTGTTTCAGGGAAGTGAAGTAGAATTTGAGAAAGGGGTAGAAGAGGAGGAAGAAGAAGCAAAAACAGTAGTAGACGCTGCCATGACGATTACTCCAGCGATAAGGATTTCTGACAGAAAACTGATGGTGAAAGACAGAACAATATTAACAAATGTACCCGACAACGTACTCACCACTCCTGGTGCTGCATCAGGTCCATTGGAGGGTGTATTTCTTGGTGCAGAATTTGATCAAGACAACAGCCGCCATGTTGTGCCACTCGGGAAATTACAGGATGTTCGGTTCTTGTCTTGTTTCAGGTTCAAGTTATGGTGGATGGCTCAGAAAATGGGTGATAGGGGAAGTGAAATCCCAATGGAAACACAATTTCTTCTTGTTGAAACAAAAGATGGATCTCATCTCGGATCCAATGACAACAACAATGATGATAATATTGTGTATGCTGTTTTCCTTCCATTAATTGAAGGTTCATTTCGAGGTGTTCTTCAGGGGAATCCTGAAGAGGAGCTCGAATTATGCCTTGAAAGTGGTGATAAGGACACTGTTGGCTCAGCATTTAATCAAGCAGTTTATATGCATGCTGGCAGTGATCCGTTTGTTGTCATCACGGAGGCAATTAGGGCGGTGAAGTTACATCTCAAGACTTTCCGGCAACGGCACGAGAAGAAGCTCCCCAAAATTGTTGATTACTTTGGGTGGTGCACTTGGGATGCTTTTTATCAAGAAGTTACTCAAGAAGGCGTTGAAGCCGGACTCGAAAGTCTTACAGCTGGTGGTATCCCCCCGAAATTCATCATCATCGACGATGGCTGGCAGTCAGTCGGCGGTGATCCAGAAGTCGATAAACCATTGATGAGACTTACAGGATTAAAAGAAAACGAAAAATTTCAGAAGAACGAAGATCCAACGGTGGGGATTAAAAACATTGTGAATATAGCTAAAGAGAAATACGGGCTGAACTATGTGTACGTATGGCACGCAATAACGGGTTATTGGGGCGGAGTCCGACCCGGAGTTAAGGGGATGGAGGAATACGGGTCAGTTGTGAAGTATCCGGATATTACAAAAGGGGTGATGGAGAATGAACCGAGTTGGAAAACGGATGCAATTGCGGTTCAGGGTTTGGGTTTGGTTAACCCGAAAAGTGCTTATAAGTTTTATAATAAAATGCATAGTTATTTGGCATCAGCTGGGGTAGATGGACTGAAGGTGGATGTGCAGTGTATATTGGAGACCCTAGGGGGTGGCTTAGGGGGTCGGGTTGAGCTGACTAAACAGTATCATCAAGCTCTTGATGCTTCCGTTGCTCGGAATTTCCCTGATAATGGTTGCATTGCTTGCATGAGCCACAGTACTGATGCGCTTTACTGGTATGTTCACTTTCTATTTTGGTTAAATATTTTCCATTTTTGATGATGAACTTCAAGTCTTTACAGCTGAAATTTAGTTCTAAGTGATTCATTTAATGTTAGCATGATCTATACTTTTCATGTTAACCACTAATTTTATGGTCAGTTTCTTGAAAATTTTGAACCTTTTCTTGATTCTGGGAAGTAAATGCATATTAGAATATGTAAAGATCTGATTTTTCAGACTTTTCTCTGTTGGTGTTTTGATTATTTTTCATTAAGAAATAGAACATTTCTAAAGTTTTCGACAAAGTAAATTGTATTACCATCTAAGTGTTCCTTATTTGTTAAAAAGTTCTTATCGTTTCTTTTTCTTTGGTTACTAGCATACTAAGTAGTGTAAAGTACAAACATATAGTATTATATTCATGTTGCTTCTGGCTGGCCTGATGTGCCAAATGAAAAATTCTCTAGATGCCATGGTTTCCTTCAAATAATTGCTGGAAGTGCTTATAAAAACAGTTTTTGGCAAGTTGATATAGGGGTAGGGGTGGCCAAGATATTTTCTGTATTGATAATATCAATAACAGATAAGGCCCATGCGTGTCTTTTTAGTTACTCAATGTCAATCTTTTTAGTTTTTTGAACTTAATACATCATTTAGTATGTGGCTACTCTACAGATTTTATAACTTGTTTAATGTTGTATTTGGATCATTTCAATGGAACAGTTCAAAGCAGACGGCAGTTGTAAGAGCATCAGATGACTTCTATCCAAGAGATCCAGCTTCACACACCATTCACATTGCTTGTGTGGCATACAACAGTGTGTTCCTTGGAGAAATTATGCTTCCTGATTGGGACATGTTCCACTCCCTTCATCCAGCAGCCGAGTATCATGGCTCAGCGAGGGCGTTGAGTGGTGGACCTGTCTATGTTAGGTAATAAATTTATGTCCAATGAGTATTTGTATGGATCCTTGTTTTGTAATGACAGTAGTATGTGATGATTTGTGTCGAGTTGCTAATTTTTTTGCTCTGTTCCGAATGACAGTGATGCACCTGGCAAGCACAACTTTGATGTTCTGAGGAAGCTTGTTCTTCCTGATGGTTCAATTCTTCGTGCTCGTTTGCCTGGTCGACCTACAAAGGACTCCCTTTTCACTGATCCTTCTCGTGATGGTGTTAGGTATGTGTTCCATTTTCACCATTAATGTTATTTATTGAATGTGTAGCTTGGGCGGTCCTTAGTTGAAATTTTTGAGCTGGAAGGTTGGTTTGTTTAGAATGGGAAATAAGGATAAAGAAGTGAATTATAATGTTTTTAACCACAAGAATGTGCAGTTTATATTCCTCTATTTCCTTCTCTCTTTTTTTATAACTATGGTTAAGTTGTGGCTGAAAATGGGAAGTGAACTGTTTTGGTAATTTGATTGCAAATAGTGAGAGTTGTGTCTAACGAACATAATGATGTTTTCAGCCTTTTGAAGTTATGGAACATGAACAAATACACTGGTGTTCTTGGAATATACAACTGCCAAGGTGCAGCGTGGAGCACGGTTGAGAGGAAGACCACGTTCCACAAAACCAACTCAGAGGCGATAACAGGCTATATAAGGGGCCGTGATGTCCATTTCATATCTGAAGCTGCCTTGGACCCCAACTGGAGTGGAGACACAGTTCTTTACTCTCATGGAAGTGCTGAGCTTGTTGTTCTCCCGTATAATGCAGCAATGCCTGTTTCTTTTAAGATCCTCGAGCACGAGACATACACTGTCACGCCTATTAAGGTCTTGGCACCTGGCTTCAGCTTTGCACCTTTGGGGCTCATTGACATGTACAATGCTGGTGGGGCAATTGAAGGACTAAAATATGAGGTGAAGGCTGGCGCAGAATTGTCTGAACTGGAGGCTGGATATCAAGGTGAAGGAAATCTTGTGGCTGAAGATAAAATTGAGAACTTGAGCACAGAAGCAGTTGCAGTAGTGTCGATGGAAGTAAGGGGATGTGGCCGATTTGGTGTTTACTCGTCTGTCAAGCCGAGGAAGTGCAGTGTGGGTGGAGATATGGTTGATTTTGCCTACAACTCAGAATCTGGTTTGTTAACTTTGAATCTTGATGCTATGCCTCCAGCAGATCAGAAAGTGCACATCATTGAAGTTGAAGTATAGATATTAGGAAGGAAGAGATTATTTGGCTTAGATTATTAAGAAGGGGATTTTTTGGGGACTCAAAAGGTGGGATTGAGACTTAGAATTATGGTATAACTTCTCTGGTCCTGCTAACACGAGATGCTATGTGTCTTACTAGATTATGATCCATAGTATGTGTCCCCACTAATTTGTATCACCATTGAATAGTTAAGCTCCATTTGCTTTTCATGGAAAGAAAGGCATGGTAGAAGCTGATGATCTGAGAGAAGGAATGTATTGTGGTCCATTAATAATGGAATATGGTTGTCATTCAATAATGTGATTATGATTGTGTTTGACAATGTTGTTTTCATTCTCTTGTTATGTTTGGGCCAACATTGATTATTCTACAAGAAATTTGCCATCTCCCACCAACACAAATATGAGCTTATAATCCTATCTTCTTCTTATCCAAACAACCAAATCATTCTTCCTTCTTTCTCGCATTTTATCCCTTGCTCAAATATCTTCACACCACCATAGATTTACCCATTCTCCACCTTTCATCTCCTTTTCTATCTTATCTAAATCAAAATATTCATCTTCGATTTATCGCTTGTATTTGTTTATATTTTACTTTTTGGTTAATTTGATATAGATGTAGGATGGTGTTGCTTGAGGAATTTTTGGAGATTCTTGAAAGACCCACGATAGGTGCAGAGATTATGATATTTCTTGGTCCTGTTTGGATTGCTTTCCTTGTGGGTATATTATGGTGGAAGAATTGTAAATTTGATTTTTCAGTACCTTCTTCCCCCTCTGCTTTGGTTCCTTCTACCTCAAAACCCCAGAGCTTTCAGTCCTCAAACGCTCCTACCCCTAGTTTTCGTTCTTATGGCACAGAGATTGAACAATTTGACAGTAAAAGTTTATGCTTTGTTATGTATCGTTGCTATTGTATATTGTATTGTGTTGTCTTGATGATTATAATGTTTGGATAGATGGTGTTGGTTCTCGTTAAATAGTGTGCAATATGATGGACAAATCTACAATAGAATTATGAGATAACAATATGAGAAGAAAAAGATAGGTAATGAGGCTATAATTTCTTTGGATCATTTGTGGCATCTTGTTGAGAGGAAAGATGGAGGCCCTACGTGGAAACACATGATGGATCATTCCACCCCTAATATAAGCTATCAATTAGAGATAGTTAAGCTGGTCCTAGAAATGGGACAATGATTCTTTCTGTGAAGAGCAATTTACTTGCTTGGGATTCTCTAACTTCCACAAAATTCTTCAATTAGAGAAATGGACATGAAAGTTAAAACATCTTACATGTTGGATCAAACTGTAGGTCATCAAAGACACAAAATATATAACAAGTAGAGTTCGATTTCATTCTTGTATCAAACTGAAGCATTGCATACACAACCTTACCCAGACTCCATTGGTGAGATCACACCGAGTATGTTGTTATTGGATAAAAAACTGAACTAGTGAAGGGAAATTTGGAGACATAAAAAGAACAATTTTGAATTTCTAGAGAATGTACATTATAAGAAGACAGTGTATTACCAATTAAAGGAGCTTTTGGCCTACCCTTTTTTCAGTTGATCTTAATAGTTTAATAATTCCCCTGATGGTCTTCTGGCCTATAAAGGAGTCCCTATTCTTCGAAGTCAGAGTCGTTCTGTGCAGACAATAACACTTCTTCAAGTTCCTTACTGAAGTCTTCATTGTCATCCTGCTCTTCAGCCACTTCTTGTTGGGACTTATCCTGCTCGTCAGCCACTTCTTGTTGGGACTTATCATGCTCTTCTCCAACAACGTCAACTGAGTCTTTCACAGGCTGATGAAGAATGCCTGTTTTTTGATAAAATAATTCCTTCTGAGCTTTCCAATCATCAGCAGTCTTCCCAACCACGTCTCCTATCAATGTCTGGTTTTCTGCTATGTGCTTTATACTTTCTACATCCACAATGTCACTAGCCTCTATAAGAAAAAAACAAGAAAAAACAAGTGAAAAGATGTCCTCAACTTTATTGAAGGGGGAGTCGAAACCTTGGATGCAAAAGAAACCTGTGAAATTATGCATGCCCAATCCCCTGAATCTTGAAACTAATCTCAAACTTGGGAGGAAAGTTTTAGACTGCCTATACACTATCTGAACAATACTTCTGTGAACGATACAGGGTAGCTTCACCGCATAAACGTATTCACAGCTACTTCAGTATGTACCCATGCATAATTTTCACTGTTATTGAATACTAAATATCCTTACTTAGCACATCAATAGTGCAGACCACATATAGAAAATTGCAAATATATATTTCCGATAAAAGCTAAAGAAGCTCATTGAGTTACCTTTAATACTAAATATGCCGTACTCACACATAATAGTGCTGACAATACATAGAAAATCACCAAAATATATGTTCCGTTAAAAGCTTTAAGCTCATAGAAATACCTTTAATAGCTAGATCTTTCGCCCTTGCATAATCTGCTGACTTTTGCCTGAGCAAATCCACCTCAAGCTCCAATCCCTAGGAAAAATGGGAATATGAATTTAGCAGTCTCAAGTCAAAGATGGAGACATGCAATAGCAGGGTAAGTCACGAGAGACCTGATGAAAGGATTTGCACAACTAATGCAGCCTCCCACCTAGCTAACTTGCTATACTGAGCAACTCCAACATTCAAATAATCCAATTAACTGAAAGAATGCCCACATGTCCAAATAATCCTCTAACAATATATTTGATTTTGCGTCATTTAAAGCTTAAAACCCTCCATTTGAGTTTATCTCATAAACAGGAAACTAGTAAAGGGAGGAAACATAAATAACACCTGCATGTGATTCTGAAGATACTTGCACAATTACATTTACAAAAAAACACAGAAACATCATCATGACAGCAGAAACAATATCCTATTCCAGCAAACACAATTGGTTCACATTTTGGAAGGGAGCAATTCCAACCAAATTAAAGTCACAAGTTACAGAAAGTCGATTGCTCTAAAATAACTAAATATTACTTGTATTTTTTATTTTGACGAAGTTGTCACCTGATTATTTTCTTGCAATCAATAGAAGTACAGGTCTACTAAATATTTCCATCAAAATGGTGCTTGAGTTCAACGAATCCTTGTAACTAGCCACATCAATCCATATGAACACTGTATGCAAAAGTACAGAGCTGGAAGTATATTATAGAAATCAAACATACCATATCTATGTGGGTGAAATGCTCGATCCGGCTATTTGCAAATAACCTACATCATCCAAGGAAACAAGATGAGGGAAGGTTTAGAGTAGACTGTGAAATAACAAGCTGTAGCAGGAAAAGTATCAGTAATGTACTTTTTGCATGCTATTTGGATACTTGCATTTTGTACTTCTGACAGTTCATCTAATCTCTCCGCAGCAGAGCTTTCATTCACATCCACAAACCCAAAAATAAACATGTTCCTATCTAACATACGCTTGACTACAGCAGGGACTACCTTAACATCTTTGGCCTTTGCCTCAGCAACAACGTTCCTAAGATTCTTTAACTCTCCTGTCAAATGGAATTGACGAAATATCGTCAAATCACAGCAAGATAAGTGCATCAAAAGCACGTCAGAGTTGCACAATGAACTAAATTGGTAACCTAACACTAGAAAATTGGTAAACAAAAAATACTAGACGAAGTACCAGATTCAAACCTCCACATACCAATATAAAAGGAATCCACAGACATTAATCAGATGGACATCCTAAGTGGAACTCAGCCAGAAGGAACAAGAAATTTCAGACTAATATAGCACTATGGTCCAATGGTTTGCTGGAGCACTATTGATCAGCTGTTTAGAATGTCTCCTAGACAGAAATTTCTTTCTCTGATTGGCACTCCAAGATAAGAAGTTGATGGGATATGCACCCAAAGAAACACACAATTTTTTTTATATCCTCATAGATCTCCAACTGAAAGAATATGAATAGAATGTGGCAATTCATTTATCACACGGGTGTGGCTACATATCACGAACACTGAATTATGGTGAACCAGTCTAGAAGTGTGAACTAATGCATATTGAATCTGTAGATGATACTTCAAAACTTATAATGTTCATTGGGGTATTTCTGATGCTGAAGATGCAACGACTTCTCATGAATATAGAACTGCCATAAGGTAATTTGAGAAATGAGAGAGAAAGAGAGGAGGAGATCATTTGGCATCCAAGAAATTTTCGTAAGAAGTCCTGCTGATTATTGTTCTTTAAATAAAACACAACATGTCCTTCAAATGAAATTGAAACTACCACTTAAGAACTTGTTCGCAAAACTATAGTATAAGCTAATATTGTGATTGGTGGTCTCAGTAACACCAACTTATTCATCACCTATATTTTCATTTTTCATAAATTATCCAAGAATTCCTTGAATTTTGTGCTTTAACTATTACTATGAATCACTGAGAAAACTGAATACAGTATTGACCCACCTGTGGTTTCAATTATACAGGTTAATGTCCCAAACCTAAGCCAAGAAAAGTTTTAACATCAGTCGAAGCAACAATTGCGGACACCTATTAGTGGTCAAAATCCATTCACATAACCTGCAAAATATAGAAACTTGATAGTCCAGTTACATGTTTGGAGAACTCTCCTAAAGCAACCTACGTATAGTATGAGTAATAAAACTATGAATCAACATCCTCACTAGAGAAATTCACTATGCCAATGATCTACGGAAAATAAATGTAAATTTTACTTCCTAATTGATCTGATCTAAAGCATAAATTGTGTTAAATCAGTTTCCATGTTCCATGACATTTTAAAACAGAAATCTAGGAAGTATCCATGATGACATATGCTCTAGACAATGCCATAAAAAAAAAACAGGAGATTTGCATCTGCATTTCAAGTTTGAAAGCATGTAGTTAGAACATATTGGATTCGGAAATTTGGCCAAAGAATGGTGGAATTCTTTCAACATTATTGGCAGGCTAGATTTCATCTTTTGCAAAGAAACTCTAATTATTGAAAGTTAAGCTCAAGGAATGGAACATGACTTCTTTTGCACAATTGGAAAAAAGGAAATTCTTCATCCTTAACAGGATTATAAAGTTGAACCAGAATCCGACAATTCTCCCCCTTTGGATGAGCATCAAATGTCAAAGGTGCACAATCAGATTGAGCTGGAGGAGATTTTCAAATTGGAAGCGAACTCAAGGCGACCAAAATCAAGGTGCTTATGGTTGAACAAGGGGGATCATAACACTAGCATCTTTCATAAGATGGCAAATACTCATAGGAGATTTAGCCATATTGACAAGCTAGATATTAATGGGAATATTACAGAAGACAGGGATGTGATTGCTCATCAGATTCTTTCTTTATATTAGGCACATAGGATGAAGTTTCTTATATTTCCAGTGATGAAGCTGACTTACAGCTGCAAAGACATTCTCTTGAAGAGGAGATTCTTGGTGTTATTAAGAGCCAGATGGTTTCTCCATGGGTTGCTACAAATACTGTTGGTATACAGTTAAAGGAGACTTGATGTGGGCTACAAATCATTTCCACGATCTGGAGCATTTTGAGAAAAGCTTAAATTCGTCTTTTATTGCTCTCATCCCAAAGAAGTGCTATAAAAAACTTAAGGGATTTTCGACCTAGCAGTTCGATAGATAGTATTTATAAGATTATATCTAATGCTCTTATGGACATATTAAAAGTTGTACTTCCTAAGTTGATCAATACTTCTTAGGTGGGTTTCTTAAGTGACAGAAATATCACTGATGCAGCCTTGATAGATAACAAATGTTTGGACTCAAGGACGAAAATTGGAAAATTTGGAATTCTTGCAAATTGGATATCAAGAAAGCACTTGGATCATGTTAATGGGAAGTTCATGCTGGATTTATTGAGATAAATGGGCGTCAGTATCAAATGGATCATTAGATTAGCTTTTATATTTCATCAGTGAAGTTCTGGATTCTCATAAATGGTGCAGCACATGGTTTTAACTCTAGTCAAAGAGGTTTGAGACAACAAGACCCTTTATCTCCTTTCCTCTTTGTTTTGGTGATGGGGAATGATGGAGGGATTCAGTAAGATGACTCACAACGTGGCTCAAGCAAATTGAATTTCTGGTTTCTCTTAGGGTCCCTGAAGGTTTGAAAACCTCTCATATTCTTTATGCAGACGACATAAATCTTCTATGAAGCCAAGGAACAACAACTTATGTTCTTGAGGATGTTTCTAACAATTTTTAGGCTGTTTCAGGCCTTGGTATTAATTTTGCCAGAAACTCCATATTCCCGGTCAGCAATGTCTCTGATATTTACAGTTTGGTGTATCTTATGATGCAACATTAGATCTATCCCTACAAAGTATTTGGCACTTCCTTTGGGGAAAAATACAATTCAGCGGCCATTTGGAATGAGGCTCTTGGAAAGATGGAGAAAAAATTATCCAACTGGAAACAACAATAATTTTCTATGGGTGGAAGTGTCACTCTAATCTACAGTGTTCTGAATGCTCTTCCCACTTGAACAATATCACTATTTCCTGCTCCTGCTTCAGTCTTAAAGCGCATGGACAAAATTACAAGGGATTTTCTATGGAAATGAAATAAACAGTCCAAGTCTTTTCCCAAATAAAATAGAACAGTGTCACCAGAGATAAGAAGAATGGCAGTTTAAGCATTAAGAACCTAAAGCTTCATAATGTTAGTCTCTTGACCAAATAGCACTGGGAGGTTTAACAGGGAAGAGAGCACACTTTTGTAGAGGATTCTAGTTGATAAGTTCACACTAGATGGTTTTGGCATACCAAAGTTTCAAATGTCCCTCATGGAGTCTGGAAGCATATTCAAACACATTGGAGTCTCTTTGAAACAAATGAAGCTTTCTGGTAGGTTGTAGCAGAAGCTTTAGATTTGGGGAAAATGCTGATTTTTTTATGAACATAGTTAGAACCTTTTTCTCCAACAAAGCTTAAATGACCAGGAAATATAAAGAGCATGCTCTCTTTTGAATCTACTTGGCACCATAACAAAAGGATGATACTTTCAAATGGAAACTTTTCAGTGAAGTCATGCTACAAATTGTGAAAAAATGGCCATACCACTTCTTGGGGCTGGAGGAAATTTGGCACAACAAAGCAAGTAAGCAACTTTCGAAGGTATCTTGCTTCCCTTGGTTGGTGGTTGAAGAAGCATGTCTCACTCAATCAAATCTTGAGAGAAGAGGAATACAACTATGTAGAAGATGTCCCCTTTGCAAAGAGAATCCTGAAGTGGCATGCCACTTATTTTTTTCACCACAAGATCACTCACCAGATTCAAAGATGATCTTAGCAATTTTTAACATGAAACGGACAGTGCCCCACTCTATTCTAGAATTTCTGCATAGCTGGAACAGAGTTGGGCTCAACAAGAAGGCACACAGTTTGGAACACATAGACCTTAGGTCATTTGGTGGACAATTTGGATAGAATGAAACAACAGAATTTTTGAAGGCAAAAGGAGGAATATACGTAGGCTTACTTAAGACATTTTCTTGTTAGCTTTCTGGTGCAACTTGGCTATGTAAATGATGTTGATTCCTTCTTAGATATATCGGGGAGCTGCACAATATGTAAATCTTGATGCACTTTCTTAGTCCCGTCCTTTCCATTTATAAAATTTATCATTACTTATCAAATGAAAGAGATTAGCAATTAATGAAACAGCTGATTAAGAATTGGATCTAATGTGTTTTAATTAAGATTTTGATGTGATGTTAATTTTTCTCATCTCATTAGACCAATCTTGCACCACAAAGAGAGAATCATCACATATGCAGAACAATTTCATGTCATATCATGTTAAGAAGATGGTATTTATACCCAGAGATATATAAATCTTGAAAGGAGGCTTGAATGGCTGTGTCTCATAGAGGCAATATAGGCAATATAGTCCACCCAGTCTACTCAAAAGAGAATTAGTAGACACCATGTAACCTGCATTACATTACATTTGGTTAATCTGCTGAAAGAAAATGTCAGTCAAGATGAAAATCCTATTGTATGATGACTGCTCCTTCCACCAAAATTGTAAGAGAAAAACGAAGGTTTTTCTTAAAAGTGTCATGACTTTACACTCCCTTTTTTTTTTGAAGAGGGAATGAATGTCATCATAAATTGAAAATGATTTGGATTTTATGGTTTCTCTATATTTCTGTTATGTTTTGTGATATGACTCTTAGTTCGTGTTCTCCACATACTTACTCATCGACTGATAGACCAAGTGGAATTTGGTTAAAATAGCACATGAAATGCATCATATTAGCAATCAAATAAATCTATGACCATTTGTATTTGTAATACGAAACCACATATATCAAATAAATAAATAAATAAACGGTGTTCCCTTCATGAAATTGATTTGAGTCCTACTTAAGAGAAAAAGGCATAGGCATCGAAATCTACTGGTACATCAATGCTATAAAAAAATTTAACAGTCCTATAGTGTGCACCTCATGATGGTCGTATTTCACATTAAAGGTAGAGAAGATTATATATCTGGTTGGTCATACTTTATCTTTCTTTTGTTTGGGGTGCAGTAGATGCTAATACGTCATACATTTTAGTATGCTCATTCTCTCCGGAAGAAACTAAAAATATGTTACATTAGGCAAACCAACAGAGTCTAGAATGGAAAAAAATTAACATACCAATGCAGTAGGCATAGAGTGATTGTATAAAGCATGCCTGATCTTTAGAGGGACTAGCCTCGAAAATATAGGAGAACTTTTTAGAAACCCACACTCTCTTCATTTCTGCAAAAGTAGGAGATCCACCCTACAAAATAACCATATTATCAGTATGAACAATCATGAGAAGTGCAGGATAAACAAATAGAGATTGATATCTACTGTATACTTAAACTGAAGACAACACGCATAAACAAGTTAATAGTACCTTGGCAAACTCATTTATAAGCTCGTCAATGTCTAATTTGAATGGTTTAAGGTCCATATTGCTAACCTTGACTTCTCTTTATGGCCTACAAGAAGAAAATTTCTTGATTAGACTGCTGCAAAGAACATAAGGAACTATAAATGCAATATCATTACAGTTAGAAAATATGATGACAAAATACATACAATAAAACGCATAACAGACCTCTGTGCGCTAAGATTGTCTGGTTCATTGGTAAAGTAAATCAACATATTTGCAGGTTCATAGAGCAATAACTTAACAATTTAAACATATCTTTGGGTAATTACTTGTTAAATACGATGGTTAGTTCATTCAAGAAATAATTAGTGTGAATCATACTTTTCAAGTAACAACAAATTATTCCAGTAACGCTAAGCATATAAAGAAATTGCAAGGGCATCTCAAAAACGGTAAGAGTATTTAAAGTACAGGTTCAATACAGATCATCAATATAGTTAAAATTGTTCCCAATAAGAAGCAAATTCTCACATGCAATATTCAAAATATTCGGCAACACAATTCATTTTCAATTCACTTCCATGTAAATTATGTATAAATCATGCAATTTGTGAAAAAACAAGTTGTGGAAAATTCACTACTCAGTACTTACAACACTCGTGCCGAGATACCAAACGCGTCACAACGAGCAATTCATTTGACTTCTTCAACTACCTAATATCACTAAAAGAATCTATGTGTTAGCTTTATGAACTTCTATCATAATAAATTCACTGTAACTGACCCTCAATTTGTCCAATCGTATTTGTCCATCTATGAGTAGCTCAAACCAATCAATAATCTACCAATTACAACCTATTTGTATCATTAAATTCATTCGGTTCATCAAAAGTTCCATGGATTTTCTTGATTTTCTTAACCCTAGTATTTCAACTATTAATCTCATCCCAACTCTTCAAAACAATTCATAATTTAGTTTATCCATATCATATAAAAGTCAAATCAAATCTATAAATTTTCGATCAAAAAAATAAGTAAAAGATTACCTTGAGATCAAATTTTCAAAGGCCTTTGACAGCTTGTTGAAGTAGGAAGAAAAACGATTGATTTCAGTGAGTATGAATAATGAGATTTGGCTTTAGGAACGGCGGAAAGGATCAACAGAGGTTTTTTTTGCCTCTGTGTGGTTTTTGCGATTCTCTTTGTGAGAGAAAGAAATTATGAGGTATAAAACTTTGGGGATTTGCCTCCTTTTTATACTGGATAGTCCAGCAGTGGTACGCCACCCCCCAGCTATTCCCTTTTATTTTAAATATATATGTTCCTTAGCACTAGAAGTTCTTCACATTTTCTGCTAGCATATATTTTTTTGATAATTAGGTAATCTCCGAGAGCCAGTGATGCACAATTTGAAACTTGGTCGTTAATGGGGTTACCCCTCTACCCTTCTCCACTTAAATACAAGATTTTGTGTGGTAGGGTTCAAATATACACAGATCCCGTGCTCTATAGTCTTACCAGTCTACTAATATATAAATCAACAACAATACTAAAAGACTCCTAATAAATATTGACCTAAAGTAAATATACGAACATGACTAAAACTTAATCCCAACTAATTGATATTTGCCTATATGGATGTTTCTTCCATTATGTCCTATTTTTCTCTAAGTTTACATGGATTTCAAGAGTTTGTAGATCTTTGAGAAAGCTTCATTCCATGCGACTTTAGGTTTACCTTGGTCCCTTTTTAACACCTTCCACCATCATGATTTCACATCGTGCATTTGGAGCTTGACATAAAATATGACCAACCCATCTCAATTGACCTCTAGTTTTATGATTTTACCTTTATGTTTATTACTCGCACCTTCTAAAATGTGTATTATCTAGTCTAATCGTGTATGGTTGCATATCTATCTTAATATTCACATTTCTGAGACACACATTTAGTGGATATGCTAGACCATAGAGGTCCAACATTACCCCTATATAACATTGCTAGTAAAATGAGCTTATTATAGAACTTGCATTTCACTCTGACAGCTATTCTTGTCTGAAATAACACTTCAGTGCCACCTCTCCTATTCAACCATTCTAATTTGGTTTTGTGTTACATTTTCATCTTTTTTGATCAAGTAAATGTATTTTCATTCATAACATGTAACAAAGTGACTGTTTTATTGTAAACTAAGTGCTTAGCAATTATGTTCCAAAAAAGTGACTGAGGTCTAACCAGTCACTATGCTTATAGATCAGCTTATAATTCGGAGAAGTTCACTCTGAAGTAGTAGCTTTCTACAACAATAACTTACCTAGTGTAATTCCACAAAAGGAATCTGGGGAGGGTAGTAGCTTTCTGTTCTAACAAACTTTGTCGGTTACTACCTGTATATAGAGTGACAGTTTCTTTATGAAATCTAATAGAAGCTACTTCGCTCCCGTTTGGCCATTGATTCTGGGAGTAGATTTTCAAAAACAAAAAAGAAAATTGAAAAAATAGTTTGTTCATGGAATTTGGTCTGTTTTTTAAAATCTATCTTCAAACTGGTCCATACCAGGTGAAAACACAAGATCGTGGAATTTTGAAGTTTTTTCAACAAACTTCAAAAACTCTTCTTCTTTGTTTTCCAAGTTTCAACTAATTCTATGTCCAAAAAGCTAGTTTAATTTCAATTCATAAAAGAAAACAATGCAGACAATTAGGAAGATTTCTAGTGAAGCTATTAGCATAGTAGTATCAACCTATGCATCAGCTAATAGCTTAATATATTACTACTAGTCTTCTTCCACTGGTTTCTATGTTGTCTGCACACAATACCAAATAGCAAATATGCACCCAAGGATGTGACTTATTGGTCAATGAAGTGGGTTGAGCACCGTGAGCTCTCAAGTTTAAATCCCAGCATAGACAGAACAGGGCAATTTCTTCCTATCGGTTTTCGTCTTGGTGGACACATTTACCCGGTATGAGGTAACTGGCATGTGGAATTAGTCTAGTGCTCGCAAACTGAGGCTATCAAAAAAATAAAAATGTTAAAGAATGACAAAAGTCCCACATCGGTGGTTAATGAGATGGGTGGACTCCTTATAAGGCTTGGGCAATCCTCCTCCCTTTGAGCTAGCTTTTGGGGTGTGAGTTAGGTCTAAGACCTAA
>JAJOOR010006532.1:0-35437 GCA_036250505.1 Solanum acaule | reverse complement strand
CTGCCATTATAATCATAGTTCAAGATGAGAATCTCCAGTTTTTTCAATTTTCACCAGCAATGAAGAATCCCAGCCATTCAATATTTTCATACCAACCACGACGTCCCTGGGTGGTTATATACATGATATTTTTCTCTCATTATAGCGGAAGAGACTCAAATTTTGGCAATGAACCTTCATGGAAAGTCCGGCTTTCACAATCCCGCAAACAGGATTAGTCTTTTTGACCCTCCACCGACTGCACGAAAAGAACCAGTTTAGATAAGAAATGCAGAAAGGGGCATGTGACATTCAATCAGCAGGTTGCAGCTCAATGAGGTAAAGTTGAATATTGGAAGATATTGATGGAAACAAAAACCGCATATTTAAGTTATGCTGTTTTTTTCTACTCATGGATAGACACATTGCATTCTGCGGTCCCATCTAGGAGGATATCTCTTCAATAAGATGACCACGATTAGAGACATCTCTGTCTGTGCAATTAATACTAAAAGTAAGTGGCTGCACTAACAGCTAAAAATGATTAAAACTTCGATTGAGACGACTGGCTCATTTTAAGCCAGATCATAAAGGATTATCTAATTAAAACCCCTATAAATATCATCTCATTTGTGTTTGTAAGGCATACAAATCCACCTTATCCTCAAAACACTACTTCTATAGTTCTATCTAAGCATCTTGCACCTTTCCCCTCAACTGCAGTCTCTTTAAAAACTTACAAAAGAAGATGGCAAATGCTCGTATTGCTAGGTTTGTTACAGAGGTAGCACCACCACAATTTGTAAATGTCATGAGAAACCGAGCCTCAAAGATGCTAGAAACCATCAAAGAGGAGGAGAGAGAAGCTAGCACAAGCGAGTCACTTTCTCTGAAGAGTTATTTGCCTTCAGCGTCTTCAGCTTATTCTGCTTCATCATCAAGTGCAAAAAGTTCTAAATATTTTCTCAAAGAAGTTCAGAGGTCGTTTTCTGTATTTGGCAGCTAAAGTATATACTCTAGCTTGCTAAGAATGCTTTTAATTTTTGACCAGTCTACTGATTCCTTGTTTCAGCAAATTCTCTCTTTCTTAGTAAGAAAGTCCGCAAAGCTTTGGACAGAGTCCAAGCTCTGCTGAGACTAGATAAGTATCGACTGTATGTAACCTCTATGGGAAGATGAAAATTCCTCCTTTGAATTATCAGTAAATTTCTGTTGCTACTTCTGTAAATATTACCAAATTTACTTCAGTACGGCTATGAAATTGTTATGCACATCTTGTATCCTGTTTCTTTTATACATAATTAATATATGTTATTCTACAAAACAGGCACTAAGGAAGGGCTTTACAAGCATACGATAGCATTCTATAGCACAGTGAACTCAAATGCATCTAATTACAGCAGAATGAGAGAATGTAGTAACATTCATACTAAAACAAACAATTGAGCAACTTTACCTTGAAAAACCTTATTGTTCCCCCCTTCCCTAGAATATAATACTAACTGATCATGCACCCAGCACTTCTTCCTTTTTGTTCTAAAAATGTGCTTTCCTCCAAACCACAAGAAACCTCCTCCCTTACTTTCCCCCTCCCCGCAATTTTCCTCTGTGCGTCTAGTATACTTGGACTTTTAGTTTTTCTCCGCTTCCTTATCTCTCCTTCCCACCCCACCCTCACCCTTCTACCCTCAAAGTCTACCCCTTTGAAGCTTACTCTCCCTTCCATAAAAAGTTCCCTCATTCCCCCTGTTCCTCTCTCTGTTTCCTTGCTTGAATTCACCCTCCTCCTTCTTCGAATTTTTCATTTAAATAATACATCATTAAAGAAAATTAACAAAAACAATACAAAATTTTAAATAATTTCATAAATAGACTAAAGACACGTGGGAGAAACGTTTTAACGATTATTTTATTTCAAAGTTCCGACTGACAAAAAGCTGACTGCTGATGACATTTGTGAAAATTACCATGCATAAACACTCTGCAGTGACGTTTTACCATCCGGCTTAAATTTTCTAAAGACAGTGAGGATCTCTTCTTTTAGCGACATTATAAAGCTTTACGTAATCCTGGGCTACATTTTCTTTTCAGAGTTATATTTACTACCTGTCCCACGTCTTGTTTCATTTAAGGTCAGATCAAACAATGTTTAAATTTTACATATCCTCATTATTAATCTGAACTAGTGGATCCCACAATCATTCTTAGCACATTTTCCTCTTGTTCTAACCTTTCATCCTCACCTATCTACTGAAAGAAGAAAGAACACAGTTAACAGAATCACAAAGCTTTCTCCTCCAAAACTAGCAGCAACAGCGATAATCAGATTATTTTCCTTGTTTACCACAAATTTGAGAATTTTTTCCAACAAAATTGATATTCGTATAATTATTTTATCATTTGTCGAAAAGAATGAAAAGCCAGAAGTCCCGGGATTTTGTTTAAGAATATCATGAAAAGGCTGATTTAAACTCTTAAGCGATTCCACACCCCTCTTCAACAGCCATGACATTTAGAAGACTCTAGAAAAATGTAATGTACATCTCTAAAACCAGAACACCAACAAATAGTTAAATTGAACTTTGAAAGTAGGTTTGTAAAGGAGAAGAAATGAAGAAGTAAAAGAAGAATAGAAGGATTTACAAAGGCTAAAATTCTACAAACCAACAGAAAGACAGGAGAAGTAAGAAAGAAATTAAACAAGACAATTACAGAAGAGAGATGGGGCAAAATAATGGTGAAAGTGGGACCTGCCTGACCATAGTAAAAGGCAGAGCAGCACGAGTTGAACTATATTATTAAGGTTAAAATGCCATTAACTAAAGGTTCTTCACACAAACAAGTTAAGACATGGATGTTGACATTATGTTAGAATGGTGATAAGTAAGTATCTGAAATATATGTTAGAATGGTGATATGTAAGCATCTGAAATATAGATTTCATAATGAACAAGTCTCTAGTAGATAACCCACATAGAGGGATTAAGAGATGCTAATCAAGTTACCAACTGCAATTCTAGAAAGATAAAAATGTGTCTCATCTCTAGTGCAACCCTTTGTTACATGCACAGAACCAATCACAATAATTTTTCATATGCTGTGAATCACTAAATGCATAAAGGGCATGTGGCATTCAATCAGCAGGTTCCAGCTCAATAAGGAAAAGTTCAAATTGGAAGCTTTCAAAGGCAACAAAAACCGCATATTTAAGATATGTTGCTTTTTCTACTCATGCATAGACACATCGCACATGGCTCCATATATGAGGATATCTCATCAAGAGGATGACTATGATGATAACATCTTTATCTGTTCAATTAAGACTAAAAGTAAGTGACGGCACTAAGAGCAAAAAATAATTAAAACCTCGATTAAGACGACTGGTTCAATTTAAGCCAGACCATAAAAGGATAATTTAATCCACAACCCTATAAATTTCACCCCTTCTGTGGTTTTTAACTCATACAACCCACCTTCTTCTTAAACACTACTTCTTCTACAGTTCTACCAATCATCTTGGACCTTTTTTCTCAACTGCAGTCTCTACCAAAACCTACCAAGAAGATGGCAAATGCTCGTATTGCTAGGTTTGTTACAGAGGTAGCACCACCACAGTTTGTAAATGTCATGAGACACCGAGCCTCAAAAATGCTAGAAACCATCAAAGAGGAGGAGAGAGAAGCTAGCACAAGCGAGGCACTCTCTCTGAAGAATTCTTCACTGTCATCATCTTCAACTTATTCTGATTTATCTTCAAATGCAAAAAATTCTAAATATTTTCTCAAAGAAGTTCAGAGGTCTCTTTCTGCATTTGGCAGCTAAAGTATCTACTTAGGCTTGCTGAGAGTACTTTCTATTTTCAATTTCCTGACCAATCTACTGATTTCTTGCAGTTTTCCTTCAGCAAATTTTCTCTTAGTTACAAAGTCAGCGAAGATTGGACTGTGAACTCTTATTGCCAGATATATTGACTAAATGTAACCGTGTGAGAAAGGAAAATATCTCTATCGAACTATCAGAATACTTATCACTACTTCTTTAAATTTTCCCAAAGCTACTTCAGCCCAGTTAAGAAATTGCTATGCACCGTATTTTTGTTTCTTTTTTACGGCAGTGTCCAAGCCAACTTCTGAGCACCATGATTATACCACTGGGTGCCCGCTGCTCCCACCAACCTCGGGGCACCCCTGCCCACCAAGACTTAGGTAGATGGGAAGAAATCACCTAGTATCTTTTGTCTCGGTTGGGAGTTGACCTTGAGACTTCATGGTTCTCCTCCCACTTCATTTACCACTAAGGTCACACCCTTGGGTGCCAGTATTTTTGTTTCTTTTAAGAATAAACAAAAGTATTCTATTCCACATCATGCATTTAGACCAGAACACGAGAATGTAGTGCATACTTTATATGAACAACTGAACAATTTTACATCAAAAGAACTTACTTGCCTACTGGTTGTCACGCATCATTTCTTCCCTTTGTTCTTAACTAGTGCTTTTCTCCCATACCAGAAGAGACAATATGCTAAATTGGAGAGTCAGTTTACCCTCCAACTTCAATATGCCCAACCCTCCCCACTTCTCCTTACTCCTAGTTTTTCTAGTCTAGTTTCCTTATCCTCTCTTTCAGCTTATAAAATACCAGCAGTTTCGCTAGAATCATATGACCTTCAAATTCTAATTAATTTTATAAAAACAGTGCAACTTTTTAAACAAAAGGCAGAATGATATCCACCTTATCTTAATAGTTGCATCGAATGGATGAAGATAGCTGCAATAGAAAAAGGGCAAAAAAATTAATACAAAAAAACATGAATTACCACTGTCAGGAGAAACAACATTGGAACACTTTCTTCTGTACTCTTTTGTATGGCATCAACTAGAGAACCAAGAACAATGGTAACAATCTATAGGCAAGCAGCAAGAAACATAATGGCATAAAAATGAAAATAACACAATAATATCAAAATGTAGCGACTCACCATGATATAATCATAAACTGGTTGGCAAGAGAGTACTACACTGTCTAGGAAAATGGAAGTTATCACCGTGGACAGCTTTTCACTTCTCCTTTCTCACATTAGAAGATTTCAACCTAATCTTGCTTTTCTTAAACTTTTCTGATTCAACATTCTCTCTAAGTTTCTCCAAAGCTAGAAAACAATGAAAAGAGGTTCAATTAAAAACACAGAATAACTGAAGAGTAATAGCAGAAATAGTGCTAATATTTTATTTTTCTCCAAAAAAGGCTAATAGGAGATCTCAAGGTTTAAGTATCAGATCAGGTAAATAAACTACTGCTGGTTTCTTCATAATTTCAACATACAGTGCATCCACTCTGATTGCCAAGTACTTACAAATATGTTGAAAATGGAAAAAGAAAGTACCTGAGGTGTACACAGAGCGAAGTGACTCTATCACTTCAGAAGAAGCAGAATAGGTAGGGCAAGAGTTACAGTCAGCTTTTTGTAGCATCTTCTTGAAGCGCTTGACCTGCAAAAATTAGCATTGGAAAATTTCATATATAAACAAGAATTTGCTGCAAAAGCAAAAGAAAGTTTAGTGCTTCAAAATCCCAAGCCGAACTCCTCCATCGAAAAAGTATATTGTGGAGAGGTTGAGAAACTTGGTGGTATGCACAGATAATAGTCTGAGATTAGATCATTTATTTTTACAAGTATGTTCGTACATCATACAAAGTGTCCTAAAACATTGAACACTCCAAGTGCTGTGACAGTTAGGATCACAATATGAATACAAGCACATTGAGAGTGGAGGAGTGTTAGCTTTTATGGCAGCTTATGAGCGACAAGATCTGACCTTTTTTTTTCAATTTTGTGACCATTTGATGGCAGTGAACCGGTTCAAATAGTCTTTTTTTTAAATCAATCAGCGCAAGTAGTCATTACTCTACTGTTAGAGCAAAACTTATTTTAATAAAGTACCCCAAAAAAAAAGGTACTTATTATGTTAATAGCATGCTATAGTCAGATTTACTACATCAGGTAATTTACAAAATTTTAGCTTCCATAGGGACCAGAACTTAATGTCTCAATACGAAAAATAGATCATTTAAAGTTGGAATTCTTAAAGCATTTGCTCCTCGTCATTTAAAAAGACACACCTCATCTTTATGCATTAACGTAAAGCAGCATCCACTTAGGCCCGCTCTTGCAGTTCGGCCTGCCCGATGAATAAATGTTTTTATATATGTGGGCATATCATAGTTTATGACATTTCTCACTCCTTCAACATCCATTCCACGAGTCATAGCATCAGAGGAAATAAGCACTTGCACTTGCCCTGACCGGAAAGCCCTCAACGTCTTGCTGTAAGGCAAAAGTTCAGGATATTAAATTGCAAGATGGTAGACTTAAATATGCAAAACCAATCACACAGGTGGTTCACCACCAAACATTTCCCAAATAAACGTAACATAACCTTTCAACAACGTCAAGTATAAAAAAAAATTTGTTTGATGACAAGGGAAACCCGCAGCCGCTACCTTTTGGGAGCGCACAGGGTAAAACCCCCGCTCCTATGCAATAGCTCACAAACGACATAGAAGAGGTAACCCACACTAGGGAAGCCCGGTGTGACAAGCTCGACCCAAAAGGCAAACCCCTTGCTTTCGCTGGTCAAGTATAAATATGACGACCAATTATATTCATTTTTCTGTACTTGGTTTTCTTTTTTTAACTTTTCCATTAATCCAACTTGCAAGTCTAAAGCTCTAGTAAACTAACTAAGATGGCAATCAAGACAGAACAAAACCAAACATGCCCTTTCTTCTCCAGAAACCTATATAGGTTTTTTTTAATAAAGCCAAAAACCTATAAAGGTTAACAGCCTTCAGCGGTCACTTGGATTAGGTAGATAGATTTCCAGTGAGATGCAGAAATTCCATATGGCCAGAAAAGATTCTCTGATGCATTTCTTGATCAAAAAAATTGTCTCTGATACATAATTTTGGAACACTGGAAACTATCCTTTTTGTCCGAACCCCAGATATTTGTGTACTTCTAATATAGCACTTTGGAAACCAACTAAACAAAACAGATTTTTTAACAGTATAGTAGTACATTACAGCTTTTTGGCAACCTAGATGGCTCCACGCATGACTACATTCAGATAGCTTCAGTAAAATGTGGGCTCATGCAAAACATCATAATACAGTTGACTGCAAACTTCTCTAGCAAATTACATAATGTAACAGCTCAGAGCTAAACTCAAGTTGTTAAGCGAATGTATCTAAGTACCTTCTTACAGATTGCCGTTGAAGACGAGAATACTCCTTGAACTCAATTTGCAAATTGTCGAAAAACTTGAGCAAGGTGCATAATCTATGAGTGGACTCCACGGATGATGTGAAAACAATTGATTTCTCCCCTTGCAGGCTTTGAAGAAGGGAAACTAGATAAAGTGGCTTAAGCTTCGATTGACATAGCTACACAAAAGGAAGGTAAAATCACTGATATCAATCATCTGCCTGTGGCACAAAATAGCACAAATCCAATGGGAGGGAAAAGTGAGAAGTCAGGTGCAAACTTTTCAAATTGAAGCACACAATGTATTGAAAGCACAAAAATTACCCAGTATAAATGAATTTAGTACTTATAACACTATATTGCAAACTTCCGCATCCAGAATCCGACAATGAAAGTATTTATTCAACAGCTCAAACAAAACATCATTAAAATGTAATTTGGAGAGGAGTCCTAATACTCAGATAGCAAAAATCCCTATTCCCCCCACCCCACATTTTATTTTGAACTGGGCAAAAAAAAACGGAGGAAAAAAGAATGGTTGGTTTCTTTTTCAGTATGAGTGTCTCAAGACAATCCACAAGGTCGATGCACAAGACAGTTTAAGCCAATGCTTTTAGATAAAGTAAGGTGCTGCTAACAAACATTTAGACCACGCTGAAGCAGTAATTTCTGCTATGCGAGAATATCTACAGAAAACAAAACAAAGTTCCTCCTAGACAACATTATGGTAAATTAGGAAATTCCTTATGACTTGGATGGAGACAACAAACTGATTCTTTTTTCCCTTCTTTTTGACAGGTTAGGCAACAATGACTTCTAATTATTATGGAATAACAATAATTTTTAGAATAAGAAGATCAATCATCAAGATAAATGATATGCAATAATAAACACATTTTCAGGCAAAACAGGAAATGAAGATAACATATAAATAGACCTTATTTCATTCAAGTAGCATAGACTCACCACTTTAAATGATTTGAGTTCTTCAGGAAGCTTGTAACGTCTTTCTCCAGTCGTCAAAAGAAGAGGATGATGCAAATCAAGCTGAGCAAGTTTACTTGGGTCTTGTGTTAGTGTGGCTGATAAAACCATCTTTGCCAGCCTTGGATAGGCTTTTCCCTTGAACCCTCTTTCAGTGCCCCTGCATTAGTTTTAAAACAATGGTTAAGAAAATCCCACATGTGAAATAGACAAAAAGAAAACAAGACAGTGAAATGCCTAGGTGCACTTAAACCTTTCGATCCAAGGAGCAAACTCAATGAACCATCAATTGATTAAAGGTAAGCCTTCCAACAAAGTTGGATCCACTAACAAAATAATACGTTATGCATTTCTTTTTGGATGATAGTGGTGTCTGGGCCAGCTTTTGTGCACCTTGACTTTCCACCAGGTACCTGCTAGGCTACTACCTCCCGTCACCACATGTATCGGGTAAGTCTGCCCATCAAAGTTAGAGTAGATTGAGAAGAAATCACCTAGAATTTTTTTTTTACTGTTAGAATAGGAATATGTTTATACAATTCTATTAGAATAGGAATAGGTTTACACAATCCTATTTAGAATAGGAATAGGAATACAAATAGGAATAGTATCCTACTTGGTAAAGAATTGTATTCTAGTGTCTATAAATAGGATCTTGATGTAATAATGTAGACACGACACCAATTCAATAATATTTTTCTCATATATTTCTCACATTTACCTCTGCTAGAATTTGAACTTGAGACCTCGTGGTTCTCCACCTACTTCATCAACCACTAGGTCACACACTTAGGTGCAAGGATGGATACATTTTCATGATCAAAAGAGTAAGCAACTCAACATTGAAAAAGGTATGACAGTCAAAGAAAGAATCAAACAAGACTTGAATAATCAGACAATTACTTCTTGATTAGAAAAATGTCAGATTACGACTGAGAGAAAGATGTGCATCTTAAGAGGATTCCACATATAAGTAATTCATAAGGAATAGGGGATAGGCATAACAACATACATTCTTCTGATTGTCTTCAATGAACCATAAGTGCAAGGAAGAAGATCAGCAGCAGAAGGGAAGTTCCCATCAACAGAAGAGCTGGTCAACTGAATGACGGTAGGAAGCCAGGACTGATAAGCTTCCCTTAATAACCTATCTGTTTCATCGACAACCTACATGATACCAAAATGTAAGTCAAATGGTTTCAACAAAGTATAACGAAGAACAAACGAGCAATATAAAAATATGTGCCTCACACTCACAAGACCTACTACTACCACTTTGAAGTTTAATGATTAAATTGAAACAAATCTTAATTGTTTGAGTTATTAGCATAGTAGCATTCCAAGTTTTCCTTTTCAAATAGGAAAGAGGCATTGAAGTGAATAAAATAACAAACATATATTTATTTATTTTGATGACAAGGGAAACCTGCAGCCGCTACCCTTTAGGTGCACACAGGGTAAAACCCTCGCTCCTATGCAATAGCTCGCAAACCACATAGGAGAGGTAACCCGCACTAGGCAAGCCCGGTGCGACGAGCTCGACCCAGAAGGCAAACCCCTTGCTTTCGCTGGCAAGGGGTTTCGAACTTGAGACCTCCAACATGGAAGTCCCAAGCCCAAACATATATTGATAATTTAATCAAGTAAATATAATTTTATTGATAATGGGAAAGCTCCCACATACAAAAAGTGGGGTATTTACAGAAGGATGTGATTCTCTACAAAAGACACCCATGCTCTATACAAATAGAAACATCACGGATGCACCAAAAATACATTAAAACAGGAAGCTATTCCTTAGATGAAAAACTCAGATTTTTTGCTTCAAAACCTCTACTATTTCTTTCATGTACAGTTATTAATGATTGATCAATGCATTGATATAAATGAAGATGGTGGAAAGACATTAGACATCTCATAAAGACAAATAGCCAGCACATTTGCTGCCAAAACATGCACTATAGTTGTCTGTTTGTTTTACCTCGGTATCACCCTACTTCTAACAAACTTCTTTCAAATTATCAAAAGGTACTTCCCTGCGCTTTGTTTTCCTAGTGACCTAATAGACTAATGAGATAACAGACATGAAGACCCTAAGGAAAAGCAAAAAGTTAGCTGGGACACTTAGCTTCTTAAGATGATCAAGATATTCTCAGACAGAAATGCTTTATGCCACGATATTAATCGCAACAAAGAAGAGAAGAATAGGGGACTAATGTAAATATACATACTAAGAAATTCTAAGCAACTTAAAATATGCAGCTTACAAGAAAAGATAGATGCTCAAGTGTAAAACCATCAGTGTTATAGATGTGGTCCATCAGTCTTCCAGGAGTTGCCACTAATATGTCTACTGCACTTTGCAACTCGCATGAGAATTCTTCAGGATCATAACATATGCCATACTCAACATTGGGTTTCTTGATGAGCTCGGAGATTTCATCTGAAATTGATGACTGACCTACTGCCAAGCCGACAGACAGACCTACTGCAGGTGCAAGAGCAGAGAAGACCTCTTTGACCTGAGAACGGAAACAAATGGTAAAAACATAATCTTCCTCTGAGAAGCTAGTTATCTATCTTTGCATGTGAAAGTGCAAATAGAGAGACCTTAATAAATAAATAATTGCATGTGCAAATGCAAATGTAGATACGTCACTGGTGTGAAGAACCCACTTAGAAGTTGGAGCCTTGGAGGTATTCTTACAAAAAGCCTCTGAGGCACTAAGACAAAATTCCACCAATTATTAGATTGCAAGTAAGAGAACTCAGCCAAAGTGTGAACTTGTAGTGTTTTTTCTTTTTTGTGATAGATAGCATGAAGTCATAGTTTTAAGGCGACGAAAACCTAGGATGATCATTGACTTGCCCATCAAAAAAGAAAAGGCTAAGGGAGGAGGCAAAGTTGGAAAGATAGCTGATCCAAAGATTTACAGGTAATTGAGAATTTGTGTAATTATGCACTGCACATTTTCCAAAACTAAAACTAAAAAACTACGGTGAATAACCTGCAATGCAAGGTCTCTAGTAGGCAAGACCACTAGTGCACGAAGACATTTAACAGCACGTGTAGACAGCATTTGAACAATTGGTAAGGCATAAGCAAGAGTTTTCCCGCTCCCTGTAGGTGAATTTATACAAAGGTCTCGTTCAAAAGAGCCAGGTCCAATCGTCTCTTGCCAGACAGCAAGTTGCACGGGAAAGAGTGAAGTGATGCTCATATTCTTCAAAGCCGCCACTAACCTAGCGAAGAAACATGTATGGGTAAGAGTAAGTTGGAGTGGAAGTGTACAAGATCCAGTATGAAGTGTCAAGAAAGCATAAGGTATAAGTGTAACTATGTTTCAACAGCAATCATAGGAATTTTATTATAAACAGAAAAGCAAAGTAATAAACTGATGATATTTTGGATAAGAAATGAAATATTAATTGTCGAAACTGAGAGGTGATCATTAACAATAATTTCCATTTTGTTCATTCCTTATCCTGGAGGAATGGAGAACTTTTTTCTTTTGAGATGGGGTTTGCCAACTGGCCATGCTACCGATTGGGAACCAGCAGACAATACAAACGATTGAAGATTATGGATGAGCAACACTCATTTCTGTCTGTACAAATATAATAACAAGACGGAAACAAGACATTCGGAAAATGTGTCCCACACAGGTCATATAGTTCTTCAGCTGTAAGATAGTATTGGATATCAGTGATCCTATTCTAAATGATGCCATTAATAAAAATACTTTTAACACAATTTTCTCAACCCGGTTGTATTCCATCCTTCCCATATAATGGGACATCATTTTGGTGCATGGAGTTTAACTTGTTAGTTTATGTTGTATAAGATACAAGGTTGAAAAGTTAGTTAGATAAATAGAACATACAGTATACCATCAGAATTTAGTATTTGATTAGTTAAATAATTTGAATACTTGAACCTGGTAAAAGGCTATATAAAGTAACATTATTAATAAAAGGGAACCAAAACATTCTGCCACATCCCAAAACAAAAAGAATGTCGTATAGATTGTAAGACAGAAGGATGATAACCGAGAAACCGCGAGGGCACTTTTCTATAGTTCTCTACTTAAATACCAAGCTTCCAAGGCAGGGTTTGAAAAATTACAAGAAAACCATACAAAAACTACATTCCCAGAAACTCAAAACATCTTGTATCAAGAAAATGCAAAATTTACAGAGCATAGAAAAGTAAAAGACATCGTTAGCTCTATTGCAAAAGGCTAATCTAAAATTAAGGAGCTAACAAAGTCCAAAAAAGCTTCCCAGCCTGCATTTGGTGGACTATTTGGCTGGAAAGGAATCAGAGATGTTTTGAGAACAAGAGCTGCTCTATGGAGAAGATGAAGCTGAAATGTTTAGCTCTTTTCTATTTTTGGTGTAAACATGGATATCCTCATGAGATGAGGATATCCCTAGTATGTTAGAGTTCTTAATGAGTTCATAGGAAAACAGCAACACTTTTGTATTTCTGATTGTAAGTATTACTGGAATACGTCCTGAGTATTCCTGTGTTTATAATACAAGTTACCTTTTCAAAAAAAAAAGTCCAAAAAAGCTTGAAGAGCTACAGACTTGTAGAAACTCGAACATCTCTAAATTATAGGATATTTAAATCAAACTACTCCTACACCAAAAGTATAAACTTCCTAAACATCTATTCTTAATAATAATAGAAATTTGACGCTTTTTACCAACAATAAATCTCCTATTGATTTCTTGCCATATGTTCCACATGATGCATAAAGGTATTTGTTCAAAATCAACAAGGGTTCGTAGAACGAAGGGAGTGTATAACTAATTCCACTTTTTGTTCGTAACAAGGGAGAGATAGAATGGAGTTATTCACAAATGATCACTCCAAATTATCTTAAATCTTCTGATCACAACCTGGTTCTGCCAACATTCATATAACTGTTTGAACGAGTTACTAATATTTTTAAAAGATAGAACCTTTATGCAGTTTCTAAAGATGTACTCACTCCATTTCAACTTCTTTGTCTTAATCTCCTTTTTAATCCATTTAAAAAAAGAATGTATCTTTCCAACATCAAGCCTATTGGAACTAGATAGAATTGATAGGATAACTCCAACAATTTCCTTGCTGTTAACGCCTCCTAATTTCCAGGAATTAGCACTTCAATAGCCTTCATGAACTGTATTAAAAGGGTATGTCATCCTAAAATTCGGATTATTTCTTGGCGCAAATTCACTTGTAGCATACCATATTTCAATTATTTGTCAACTATTTAATTCTAACTTTCTACAACTCATGTTTAAGACCACGAGATTAATGAGCATTTTGTACATTCAATGTATTGATCACAAAATTTGTCTTTTTTTTAGTTTCTTAAAGTTCGTTCAAGTCAAAACCAGATAAACAAATTGAAATGGAGAACTCAAGATACTCGGAACATCATGTTGATTTTTGGGGTTGAAGGGAGTAATGCTGAAAGAGTACCTGGGATCAATAAAAGGCAAAAGATCCAGAGAGCATTGATCAAAGGTAGTAATATCAACTGGGTTTCTCATCCATGGCAATACAGGGATGTTTTTCTTCTCTTTCTTCAACCCCTTTTCTTCTTCCATTGTCAAGCTCACTTTTTTCAGCTGAAAACTTGAGGAAAATCCAACAAAAAACGCCCAAATTAATCTCTAACAACAACAAAAAAAACATCCAAATCCCATAAAAAGATTACCTGTTTTGCCGGAGTTGGTGTCGCTGGTTCACTGGTGGGATTTGGTTGTTGTCGGCTGCGCGAGCTTCGAGCTCGCTGGCTGGTTCGTGTCGGAGCTTGAAGCTTCACTGGTTCACCGGAGACAAAACCTCTGTTCGCCGTTAATGGCTGCTTTACAGCGGGTTGGGGAGGGCGGCTCTATGTTATGCAAAATAAGGTATATGCATTAGGCCTCCAAAAACGAGCACCCAAATTTTTACTATTATTTTTTATAGGGAAAAAGGATAAATATATCCGAACTATAGTAAATAGTATGCAGATATTTCGTCATATTTTTGGTATATTGGTATTAGAGCATATATGCCCCTCACTTTAACGGAAGACTAAATAGGGACACGTGGCGCAATCTTATTCGTCGATTCGATATTTAATAAATATCGGCTCGATTGATAAGATTATGACACGTGTATGTTTGTTAGTATAAAGGGTATATATGCTCTAGTTTTTGGACGGCAGGGGCACCAATGTCCCAAAAGTATGACGGAGGGTATCTGCATACCGTTTGCGATATTTCGAGGATATATTTGTCTTTTTTCCATTTTTTTATATAGAAAAATTAATTATTTGTGATAAAATATAGTATTAAAAAAAGGAAAAAGTCAAATATGCCCCTAAACTATTCGAAAAGGTCTAAATATACCCTTTGTTTAAAGTTTGGCTCACTCATGCCCTTGCCGTCCAACTTTTCGCTATGCCCTTATGGGCGTTAGTTGGTCTGCTGTACATATCCAGCTCATTTTCTATTTCTTTAAATGCCACATGGAATTGTCATTTCATTTTGACCTTATCACATGACATTTATATGAAAATGGAAAGAGATCAATTATATCCCTAAAAAATTTGGACCCATAAACACCTAATCCGACCCATAAATCAACCACCTTTTAAATAAACTACTCGACCTATTTTCAACAATTTTGTTTACATTTTTATTTTTTTCGGTAAATCCCGAAAATGAGTAATTGATTAATAAAAAATAGGAAAAATATGAAAAAAAAAATATAAAATTAACACAAAAAAATCACAAATAAATATAGTAACCTTAAATTCAACAATTTTTTTTAAAAAAAAATTTCGATAAATCCAGTAAATGAGTAATTGATTAATAAAAAATATGAAAAAAATATAATATTAACGCCATAAATTCACAAATAAATATAGTAACCTTAAATTCAACAATTTTGTTTATTTGTGAATTTTTGGCATAAATTTTATAAAAAAAAAATTCATATTTTTCCTATTTTTATTAATAAGTTACTCATTTTCGGGATTTGCCAAAAAAAATAAAAATTAAAAAAAAATTGTTGAAATTGTTGACTTTAAGGTTACTATATTTATTTGTGAATTTTTGGAGTTAATTTTAAAAAAATTTTCATATTTTTTATTTATCAATTACTCATTTTCGGGATTTATCCAAAAAAAAATAAAAAATTGTTGAAATTGTTGAATATAAGGTTACTATATTTTTTTGTGTTAATTTTATATTTTTTTTCATATTTTTCCTATTTTTTATTAATCAATTACTCATTTTCAGGATTTACCGAGAAAAATATAAATTTAAACAAAATTGTTGAAAATGGGTCGGGTAGTTTATTTAAAAGGTGGTTGATTTATGGGTCGGAATAGGTGTTTATGGGTCCAAATTTTTTAGGGGCATAATTGATCCCTTTCCATTTTCATATAAATGTCATGTGGTAAGGTCAAAATGACAAAGCAATTCCATGTGGCATTTAAAGAAATAGAAAATGAGATGGATATGTCCAGCAGACCAACAAATGCCCATAAGGGCATATTTGTGCGAAAAGTTGGACGGCGAGGGCATGAGTGAGCCAAACTTTAAGCGGAGGGTATATCTAGACCTTTTCGAATAGTTTAGGGGCATATTTGACCCTTTTCCCTTAAAAAAATAATGTATGTAAATATTTTTATCAAGCATGTTGGATAGTTCACAAGATATTGAAGGCACAAAAATACATTGAGGAGGTAGGTATGATTGAAATTGAATTGCTATAGATACACACGTTATCAATCAAATTGATGTATCAAAAATTGATAGGTGTTTATCTTATTGTGCCTTGGAGGAGATTAATGTGCAGCAATCCAGGCTTATCAAAGTGGTTATTCATCTTGTACGTGACTATTCATGGTAGACTATATACCAAAGATAGGATGTTAAAATAGGGAATGCAAGTATGCCTTCTATGTCCTCTCTGTGATATTGAATCGGAAATAGAACACTTATTTTTGGAGTGCTCTGTAGCTTCCTACGTGTGGAGAAGAGCATTGGCAAGTAATTAATCGACAAGCTATGAACTGTGTGGAGAAATATAGTGATATGAAACTATGTACAATGGCAATGGCAATGCTGCTACTATTTCCAGAATGACACTTGTTGCCACTGTTTATGAGTTATGGATGGAAGGAAATAATAGAGTTTTCAAAATACACGCCGCTGCGAGGATATTATTGTGAGAAAGTTTATTCAAGAGATTTATGTTCGAGCAAGCATACATGGGAAACTAGCTAGGTGTTTGAATTAGCTGAATTACTATCCAGTTTAGCAAATTATGGTTAGGATATAGGAAGATTATGCATAGTGATTTACTAGGCATGTCTACGGAGTTGGAATAAAGCCGGTTGTTATTTCCTTTTTTGAGTTGTACGTTGCCACTTTAGTAATAAAATGTGTTTAGTTACCAAAAATAATAATTCTAATAGTATAATTTTTAAATGTTATTGATTAAAATATTTTGAATTTCTTAAAATAGAGTAAGTCACATTTGGCTATCAGCTTTAGTAGTAGAATGTCAAATATATAAACATCAGATTTCATCGACCGTATACATGTATTCATCCAGAAATATAAGCACAGAACACTACATTTAGGAGAGAAATTACAACAATAACAACATATTCAGTACTATAATCCCACGAGTGCGGTCTAGGTAAGGTAGAGTTTACGCAAACCTTACCCCTACTTCAAGAAGGTAGAGAGGGCCAACCTAAGTGATATCGTCTACTTCTACTTAATGTAACTATAGAAAATCGAATGGAATACTACAAAAAACAACCTTAATTTGCTCTTTCATCTGTTAACAACTCAATCTCATCCTAAAAAACAACCTTAATTTGACATCATTAAGATTTGCATACACTCTATCAGCGTGTTCACTTCTTCTTTGAGAGTTTGCTACTCTCCGAAAGAATTTGGTATTCATGTTCCCTTATTTCTTGTCTGTGATCCTATAGTTTACGAATAGATGATTGATTGTCTCAGCTTCTTTACCACATATGTAACACAATTTGAGAGGTCAATTTTTCCCTTGCTAAGGTCAATATTCTTAGTGAATTGTGGAAAATAGCGATAGCTCTTACGTGTTAGCAATTATACAATTGTAAACTCCAAAGGAGTCAAGGACTTATAATGCTCTTAGTGTGCACTAAGTCCTCAGCTCAAAAACTAGCTCTGATCCTCGTATTTATCTGCTTTTTTTGGCTCCTATACAGTTATGTTTCTTATTTGTTCTTATACATAGGTGAAAGGACCATGAAATCTGATGTTTATTTTTGTGGTATTCTACTGCTGGAGCTGATGGCCAAAAGGAAGTTTGGTTTCCTTAATGGTTTTGTTAATGTGAAAATATTAATTGCAAATGCGGCTAATAGTGGTAAAAAATATTTGGTTCACGAATGCTTCAAAGAAGTTGATCATCTAACTGTATTTGATTTAACACGTCTGGTAATCCTCTGCATGGATTTTGGTCCAGACAAAAGGCCAACGATGAAGGATGTTATAGAGGCTTTGAATGCAATGGGAATAAGAGGGCAGAAACGAAAAAGAAATGAAAACGAAGCAGAAACAGAACAAGTACTAGCTGCTATGCTGCTTTTACGTTTTGTATAAAGTTATTGTATTTGAGTCGAGGGTCTTTTGGAAACAACATCTCTACCTTTTTGAGGTAGGGGTAAAGTCTACGTACTGAGTATTGTAGACATCTTTCTGATGTGCAAACTGCAAAGTATCTGTTTATCATAGTTATTTATAATCATAATGATTAGTGTTATTGCTATCCTTAATTTTTATTATCTTAACTTTGTTAGAATTATAATTGTTCTATCATTGCTATTACTGATATTATCAATATTTTGCTATTATCACTTTTTTTTAATTAATCTTGTCTTTTAAATCTGCCTCAATTGTATCTTTGTCTAGTTTCAACTATAGAAGTTTTTTGAAGTTAGAATGTTGTTTGACTATTTTTTTTGCAAAAAATATATAGAATCTAGCAAAATCCCGTAACTTAAGATGATAGTACTTGTCACGACCCAAACCATCGTGATTGTCACTCACACTAACCCTCCGGTGGGAGAACCACTACTACAACTCAAACAAGCAACTAAATCAAAACTAAGGCATTTAAACTACGAAAACAAATTAATTAACTAACAAATGCGGAAATTTAATACCTAGAGCCTGAAAGTCAATGTACCAAAACTCTACTAACGACAAGTCTAAGAACAAGGGGTACAACCCCGAAACTAAACAACACCTTAAACAAAAGTTTGAGTCTGAAAAAAGTGGACTTAAACAAGGAATATCCATGGCAGCTTGAAAGAACTGTCCCACCCTTGAATCCGATCACGCTCATAGTCACCTAGCTGAGGTCTATCAATTGCCACCTGAAGATGCCCTGTACTCAACAAGAAAAGAGCAAGTGTAGTATCAGTACACAACCATCGTGTACTGGTAGAATCACGCGGCTATCCCACTAAGTGTAACATACATTAGTCAATACAACAATATAATCACATGCACATATCAAACATATACAATATCATCAAAATATACGAATAATGACCAACTTCATAATTCTCACATATCACAGCTATATCAATTTAGAGCAACATATCGTCTTCCAATATCAATTATCATTAGATATCAACGAACTCATCACAAGTAGATACACAACACAATTCAATGGTCCTCTCACAGAACCCAATTCAATGGTCCTCTCACAGAACCCAAACCCAAACAGTTAGCATACCGGAACGTGGCAATTCGATCCCATATTTATGCTGGAACGTGGCAATCGATTCTATAATTATGTTTGGAACGTGGCAATCCGATCCAAGTTAGTTATGCCGGAACGTGGCAATTCGATCCCATATTTATGCCGGAACGTGGCAACCAATCCCATAATTATGCCGGAACTTGCAATCCGATCCAAGTTAGTTATGCCGGAACGTGACAATCCAATCCCATTCACATACCACAATTATAAACACAAGTACATCATCAAGATTATACATTTAAGTTATGATTTTATGGCAATGATATCCATCTATCTCATTTACAACAAGTGTGATCAATAATGCAACATTCGCATACATACATGTATCATAATGAATCAAGAACAAACATACATCACACAATCATAGAATCACAACCATCACCTACCTCAAAACAAGCTTGAAACCTTAAAAAACTTGATCCTTCCCTTTTCGAATTCGTTCCGCTTGTTCTTGGTTTACAAACAATCATAATAACACGGGAATCAACAACAATTACTAATTACCCGAAATACTAACCATTCTATGAACCCTAGATCAAACTCATGATCCCAATTATCCAAATTAGGGTTGTTTCCACCATAAAATCTATAACAAAACCCTCCCCCATCAATATTCACCCATTCTATTATGTTATACGGATCAAAAAATGGATTTGGGGAATGAAAAATTTACCTTTAGCCTCAAGAATGGTGAAAAACGAGTAGGAGTCACTTGAAGGTCATTCCTTAGCTCTAAAAGTCGAAAAGTGCATAATGAGGTCGTTTAGGGGTTTATTAACGACTTTAATTTGCGTCGGACCCGCCACAACGGCGAGCCATAGCGACAAACATTCTTGTCAAAGCGGCTAAAACGAAACAGGGAGCTATATTCATGAACTCCAAAATTCCCATTTCACAACACACCTCTAACCCACGACGCTCAGTAAATACCCTTTACGCTAAGATCGATTCCGGGAGTTCTATTCGCCCGAATTCAATTTCGTAAAGTCGTACGGATTCTTTAACGAGTTATCTAACTACTCATGTAATCAAAATCATAAACGATTCACCCGATTGTTACCATATTTCCCTACACCTTAATGACTCCGATTTCGTCCAAATTTGGACTAGGTTGGGAAATTCCAAGTTACTACGAAAAAGATTTCTGGCCCCAATTCTTTCTTCATTGACTTTTCCCTAACGACGGAATCAGATCGTTACAGTAATTTACTACTATACCCTTCATAAATATTAAATATTAATAATTTAACATAACTAAACACTATATCAATACTCTAAACTACGGTCAACACACTTCATATGTCACAGTACTTCTACTTCACATAAGAAATTTCATATTATGTTTTGGTTGTAACAGTAATTGTAGCCTTCGAACTACATTGACTCTTATTGATGCAATATCTCATTATATTTCACTATATGTCTATATCAAAGCATTTACAACTGATTTGTTTGTCTCACTATTTCGCACCAAATTGTTAGAGAAGTGAGAAATCATATATTTATTTTATGAACATTTTCTTATTGGATAAATCGAAAATCGAACCATTATTGACCAAAAACCGATAAATCAAAAATCAATAAAAGAATATTTTATTGATTTGTTATTGGTAAACGAAAATCGATAAATCAAATCGATAATACATAAAACCGAACCGATAATAAATACCCCTTTCCCAACAATGAATGCCTGTGACAGAATTAGTTGGAAAAAAGTTGTAGAAACCAATGCAAAGTGCTTATTCACATAGTTTCATTCAATTGTTACATTTTTCAGCTTACCAAATTCCCAAAATTCAAAAACCCCCTTTTCATTAGTTTCTTGTTTATCATAGATTTCACTTTTCTTCATTAACAATGGGCAATGCTTCTTCCTTGCTGACTCAATATGACATTGAAGAAGTTCAAGAACACTGCAATCACACATGTATGCATATTTCTCTCTTTAAAAGGATACTTTTCACTAAAGATTGTAACTTTTTGTGGGGTTTTTATTTTAATGTTTAAAAGAGGGTATTTTCTTACTAAAGTTTGTAACTTTTTTGTTTTGGGGTTATGTGGGTTTTGATCAATGCTTACAAAAAGGTATTTTTTTACTAAAGTTTGTAACTTTTTTGTTTTTGGGTTATGTGTGCGTCTTATATCAATGTCTCAAAGGGGTATTTTAACTAAAGTTTGTAACTTTTTGTTTTAGGGTTATGTGGTTTTTCTTTATATCAATGTTGAAAAGTGTTTTTTTTTTTACTAAAGTTTGTGACTTTTTTTGTTTTGGGGTTTTAGTTTCACAGCAGGAGATTCTATCATTGTACCAGAGGTTTTGTCAACTGGATAGAAATGGTTGTGGATTTGTCTCTGGAGAGGAGTTTCTTTCAGTGCCTGAATTTGCTGTCAATCCTCTCTCTCAGGTTTGATTGTTTGTGTGATAATTATTACATGATAAAAACATGTGCTTTTGTGTAATTTCCTCATAGTTGTGTGACCCGAGATCAAATTTTTCGTGAGTTGATTTCTTAGATGGTCGTTTAACTAATAATGTCACTTTCTTTGTTGAAGAAAATTGGAAACCAAAAGTAAGGTGTCTTTTTGAGATAATAACTATTAGTTGAGTGAGCATCTGAAAAATCAACTTAATTTTCCTTATATGCTTATGTAAATACTGTTTCAGGATTTAGTTTGTATAGTTTTGTGAATTGAAGTATGCAAATGCAACTAGAATGTTGTAGAAATCATGGTCTAGTTCTTTTGCATTTACTTTGAAATGGTTGTCCCCAATGTCGGAGCCAAGATTTTCACTAAATGGAATCCAAAATCTTTGTTGCTTGGACTCTCCAAAAATATTGCCGCACCGTGTTGGATCCTCCAAAGAATTCACTACTTTTGGAGCATCATGCACACACTCGTCGGTATATTTGAAGAGTCCGAGCAATATAGTCCAAAATATAAGGAAGTAAACACACGAAGAAGCCAAGAGGATTCAACATAAAATATACATACATAAAAAAACATTGACATACCTACACAATGTAATTTTGCGAAGAGTGGTGTCAATTGACTCCCCTTGGACAAATATGGTTCTGCGACTGGTTGTCCTCACATAATAATGAGGGAATAGTTTCGATGGTATTATTGTGCTATTTGGTGCTTGTGGGACTTTTTGTGTCAGAAAGAAACCCCTCTGGTAAACTGAACAATTCAATCTTTCAGATATGAAAGGTTCGGTAATACAAGTTCATGAGACTATCTATTATAATTTCGAAGTAAGTAGAATTGAAAGATGATCCAATCTGTAAATGACAACAACATGAGACCTGGTTTATGTTCGGCCAGGAAAACTAGAGATGTAAGGGTAAAGAATTAACTCGAAGAATACCACAGGTTTCATGTAGGAGAGAGATAGAGAGAGGTATGTTGGGAACAGAGAGGTCTTTGAACGGGAAATGAAATAGAGATTAAAAGGGTACACTGATTCATCAACAGAGAGGTTATGCTAGCAGGCTAATAGATCCTGATTTCTCCTCCTTTTTTGTTCTCATTGTGCATTGATAAGAATTGTATTTTTTTTAGAACATTGAGAAATGAAGTTCGAAGTTCCCGGCTCACTTTCTCTCTTCTCTCCTCTTAGCTGCTGGTTTGGTGCAACTGTAAATAAATTTTTGATTGTGTGGCTCTTTTAGTATATCGTTTATTTGAGTTTTTGGTCAATGACCAGCATTGACATCTCACAAATGCATTTTTGCAAATTCTGCCACAATAAAACTTTGTTCTTAATCATCCTTTTTCTTAATGCAGAGGCTATTACGGATGATAGACGGGTTAAATTTCAAAGAATTTGTGGCATTCCTATCAGCCTTTAGTGCTCATGCCAGCTTGCAACAAAAGGTTGAATGTAAGGGAATTTTTCATTTTATACCTTTGATCGTTTCTTTAAAATGCGTAAATCCAATCTTCTTTTGCGCTCAACTTTACTTTCTTCTGTTTAATTGTTGCTCATGTGCTTCCATTCTTTCTTATTTTTCCAGTTATATTTAGAGTTTATGATACTGACGGGAATGGAAAGGTGTCATTCAATGATATGCTGGAGGTCTTGCAAGATTTGACTGGACCATTTATATTTGAGACTCAAAGAGAGGTAGTGTTTGTCTTTTAGTTTTCCGATGCTTTTGTTTGTTATGATCTTTTTCTGATGAGAACTGAAAAAGTGTTGAAAAATAGGTAGAGTTTCTTTGTATCTTACTTTATTCTGTTTTGGAAAGTATACTTGGTAAAATGACGTCAAGGCATTCAATCTCTGGATTGTTCTTGATTACCTTGTAACCTTCTGATGTAGGGAGCTTTCAACTAGCCTATAGTTGCACTATAGTAAAATGGAGATCTATAGGACTTGATACTGGCAGAGATATTGGAGATTAATACGGGGTTCTTGTTGTTTTAAGGATAATGATTCCTAGAATCACGGAAAGGAAAGGTTTTTAGTTGTTCTATTTGTAAATCAGTAGAGTAAGAGAAGAAAAGTAGTCTAGAAATCCCACCATAGAAGTAAAAATGCAGTAAAGTAGTGACTAAATCTTCCCCGAAAGCCTTCAAATTAACTCATATATTTTGCACTATTAATTCAAAAACATGAATGCGTATTTATGAGCACCAGTTTTCTAAGTCGGTTAGTCCTACTAAAATTGCTGCTAAACAATAAGAATATAAATTGACTTCTTAAGACAAGTGGAAATTTCATCTTTAGAAGATATTAAACAACGTGATCATAAACTCATAGAGAGATTTCTCTTTTTTCTTCTGTGTGTCCATGTCATCTTTTAACACATCTGAAATGAGAAAGGAGTATCATCCCGAGAAGAATGCATAACTATATTTACTTGGATTTTGGGAATCACTCTTTTGAAAACGAGGCGTAGAGAATCCCCTTAAAAACATTTACAAGTTCAAAACATTCTTCCACTTTTTTATAGTTTGATTTGTTGTCAGTGTTTGCCTTGAATTTGGTTTCTTCTAATCTGTCTAAGCCTAGTTAGTAGAGTTATCTGATACATACTTTGGTACCATGGATTAGCCGTGGTACATGCAAGTTAGTCGGAACAGCACTTTTATATAAAGCAGAAAGTAAAAAGCGCTAACGATAAACTTGGGAACAATTTTTTCTATCAGTAACAGACCTGGGGACCTTATACATTTCTTAGCTCTTATTTCATGTTTTATTTTGTTCACATATTCACCTTTAACCTACCAAAAAGATTAGCAACTTATTCTGATTTCATTTAACTATAGTAAAGTTACTGTACTTCGCTCTTTCCATTTGTTGCCATAGGAAGTGCTTAATTGAAGACTTAAAAACATAGTAAGTATTTAGCAGGAAATGTCAACTTTTTAAAGAAGCTGAGAAGAAAAATTCAAATATAGCAAATCGAGTGCAGTTCGTCAACATGCTATCATTCTTTGAGAAAATATAGGTGTACTCAGGAGATTATTCATTATGGTTTGGATTACGTTACAGATGTAATCCTTTTTTTTGGACAATTTACTTGATTGTGAAGTAAACAAGTTGTCAATGAGAACAGTTTGATGGTGGATCACTGAAGAAGCCACCTTCTATAAAGTTTACCTGAAAAAGAAATGTGACCTTGTGTTTAACTCCATTTTTATTTCCGTCCTTGCAGCAAGTTTTGACGCGTGTTCTTGAGGAAGCCGGATACAGCAAGGATTCTTCACTAGTCCAATCTGACTTCCTGAAGGTAAATATTGGACCTTTGACCTTCACGCTTATCTGTTTCTTCTTGCAAGTTTCTGATGGCCCTTTGACAGATCAATTAACGGTTCTCTAGAGATGCCAATTACTCTTGCCTCTTGTTAAATCTGTCTTTCTGAGAATATATTATGATATATACATTAATGCATTTGTATTAAAGATTAAAAGGGGTCATGTGAATTAAGACAAGGTTCAATGTTTGATCAAACAAAATATTTAGACAAACTTTGCCTCAACTGTTTCATCGTTATGGTCGGGAAGCTTGATATGTTTTGACTATGGGAAAGTTACAAGTAGCAGTATAGGAAAGCATGTACGAAGAAATGTCAAACAGCAAGTTGGTAATCATCCGGCTTGGTACATAATGTAAAGCAAAACTAGTAAACTTCTAAGGCTCCGTGTAGTGAGTTGAGTTAGAAATTTCATGAATATTTGAATAAGATTAAAGCATCTTCATAACTACTGTCAAAATTATTCAGACTTGAAGGATTTGCAAATGCTTCCTGCAATATTAGGATACCAAATGGAAGTATCATTCCTAAATCACAAAATAAACTCTAGAGCTGCTGAAATTCATGCAAACTGATAGCTCCTTTGATGTTTGGTTTTTATGTACTGAAAACTACATATGAAGTTACACACACCTTTTTCCTCGCGCTGCTTAACTCTTCTAGACATCCTTATAGCTTGTCATGTTCAGTTTTTACCTCCTCTACGCGTCCCTTACATCATTACATGATCATAACTCATTGAATCAGACATTATAACATGACTTTTAATCCGTGTCATCGGATCAGCTTATCAGTGGGATGAGAAAAGTAAAGTAGCACTACTTCCAATTTGAGATGTGTGTGTCACTTGCATCATAACATGATCATTACTTGTCGAAATCAACGTTGTAACGTGACTTTGATCCGTATCATTGTATCAAGCTTATCAGTGAGTGAGAAAAGTAAATTGGAAATTTCGACGTATTGATTTCTGAATTTCCTTGGTTTGGTTGAATGATATTGACAAAGCTACTATGTTTGCAGATTCTTGGCAGCTCTGATCTGAAGATGGAAGTTGAAATTCCAGTAGATTGAAAAAGGCACTTTGCTTTAGTTGACATTAGCATATAATTTGCACCATCAAGAGTTAAACAAAAGCTCCTTTTGAATTACTAAATTTAATACATGTTATGATGAGTATATATATGTTATTGAACATATGTAAAACTCAGGTTATTATTCACATCATAATGGTTGAACATTATACCATGTTGCAATCCTGCTTGAATACTTCTTTTTGGGCCGAGGGTTTATCGTAAACAACATTTCTTCTCTATAAAGGTAGGTTAAGGTCAAAGTACCCTCTATCTTGATCTCAGATACCTAAATGTAGGTTTGTTTTGATTTTCATTAAAATAATTAAACTAATTATTTTGATCCAAATCAGTATAAAAGTCGATTTTTTTAAATTTCAATTTTAATCGATTCTTTAGATTTTTCCATTTTTAACATAATGATTGAAAAAGAGATTAAATATATTTTCACTTACTTATGTGATAAGCTAGAGAATAAAAACATTAAATGAATAGGAATCTTCAAAAAGACGGTAAAATTCACATGAATACAAAATAATTTTATTGAAATATCAACGTTCAATATATTAAATTTATAAGATTAAAGGCTACCGTCAAATTGAATACAAAACAAAATATTTACAAAGTAGATTGTTAACTTCAATCTGAAAAACTATAACAATATAATTGTAACTTCCAATTTGAATACAAAACAAAACATTTACAAAGTCCAAATTTGAAAATAATTTATCCAAACATTGAAAACTATAAACTAATTTAAAATATATTAACAAAGTAGATTATAATTAATACTCCATTTTTTATGTATAAAATAAAATACTTATATGTATTATGTTGGTTTAATTTGAGTTTGATTTGACTTCTTTTTAAATATCAAATCAAATCAAGAGTGATTGATTTTTTTTTTTCAATGCCAAACCAATCAAATCAAACCACAATTTTTTTTTCCGATTTGAATTGATTCAGTTTAACTTGACGATTTGATTTGTATAATCGATAAATCTTTTCTCTTAAATCTTAAAAATATAAATGAGAGACAAATGTCCACCTACTACTTCAAGGACCAAGTAAACTTTACCAAATCGTGAAATTAATTCTATTTAATTACGCTGTTAATTACTTCCCTGTATTAATTGTTTCCTTAATTTGCTTTAAGCTAAATATAAAAATCATTAATCACTTCCAAGGAGAAATTTAAATACAAGAGGCACCTCTTATTTCATGTTTGGTTGATTAATACTTTTAAAAATATTTTCTCTAGAAAAATGTAATAATTCAATGAAAATAAGATAAATTATTATGGTATAGAAGCAATATAATTAGTTTATGAAAACATAATTTGATTATTTATTAATATAACTTATTTTGTCTAGTTAAATTAAGTCCATCGATCTAAGAATTAGATAAGTTGAAATATGACCCAACTAAACACAAAATTCTACTCTTGAAGTCGCAAACAACAATACAATGAAATTATCGAAAAGGTGTGTGATATCAGTCCTTACGAAAGAAAGTCAACGAATTAAACCAGATACATGGCAATCAAGTATATATATGAAGGCTTTCATTGACTAATATACGATACATTTGGTCTAAGATCCATCAAAGACGATATACTCCAAGAATACTTTAGTTTATAATCTTCAATCAAACTCTTGTGAAATAAATAATACAACACTCTATATTTATAATCTAATTCATTTTAACTCAAGTACTCATATAATTTTAGTCCATTTAACACTCGTTAATATGATACCATACATCATCAAAAACTCATACAGTTATACTTGATATTCTAGATCCGCCCCGATATTTATTTGAATCCTCTTACAACGAGCATGCTCTGGAACATTGAATAAGTAGTATGGTCGGCCATAAATAAAGAGACACAATAAATTTATTATTTAACGACTTTTTAAATTAAAACTTTTAATGAGTCCATTTTCACCGTTTTTTTCCGTTGACTAACGACCCCATGTGTAATTGTTATTATTATTATAATAATAATAATATTATTATTATTATTATTTTATTTTTTTTTAAAAAAAAAAGAGTGACAAGTGTAATCATGTTGTTTGTGGTGTTAATACTTGACTTTTGCTTTATGTTCTTTTGAAAGAAGAAGTTAATTTATGTTAAACTATACTTACAAGCTGGTTAAAAGTATATAATAATGATTAAAGCTAAACTAAACTCAATTACAATGAAAAGTGTTATACATAATAATTATGACAACAACACAACATACATATTTGGCTTAATTTCATAACTGAATTGATAGAGAAATTTTCAGTTATAACAGAGGAATGTAATATCATATTCGACCAATCGTACGTACATATATGATTTTTTTTCTGAAGTTAATGAGTGCACGTGTACTCCCACTCTTACATGTGGGTTTGCCTTGGTCCTCAATTTAATTAAAGCATATTAAAATACAAATACGTAAAACAAATTCAATAATTAAGAAGACAGGTTGAAAACAAGAGAATTATAATATTATTGATTAGCTCAAATAAAACCAAAACAATGATTTAATAATTAACTACACTTAATCAATCTCTAAATGTAATAAAATGTCAGAATCCATAAAATATAATAGTAAGTGATTTGTAAAAATCAAAACTGACAACATAACAAAAAAGGCAGTGGACATTCCAACAATATTATCAAGTTAAATCATATTGTTACATGACATACTCTTAGACCACATGATTATTCATCACAAAAATACAGTGAGATGAACGAGATTCTTCCAATCTTAATTAGAAGTTTCGTGTTAGATTTTAAGAATGAAAAACAAATAGTAACATTCTTAATAACACTTTTTTGCCTTTATAATTGAAAAATAATCATTATCATCAAAATTCAAACAATAACTATTTTTCAATTAGACTGAAAAATAGTTAGCCTGCCCTACTACTAAAGTAATTTGTTATAAAAAAAATATTTTCCATTAACAAGTCACGAGTCTTAATCGGATTGGTGGACTTTAAATACCGTATGACAACAATACTTACAATAACGAATTCAATGTAATTTCACAAGTAACGTTTGAGGAGGTTGTTGCATACACAATCTTAACCCTACCTTGTGCACGTAGAAAGACTATTTCTGAAGAACCTTCAACTCAGTGAAGAAGTCATGTAAAAAAAATAATGAAGAACATAGTAATAGCAACAACATATAATACGAATTCCTACTTCAAAGTTATGATGATGTCATTTTAATTTATTTATTTTACTTCTAATTTTTTTAATTAGTGCTTAATTAAGGGGATAAAATCAAGATATTAGTCACCTAGAAATTGGGTGGCATAAACGGACAGCCAAAATCTAGGCCTACCTTTCCTTTCTGTAAAAGACAAATCAACAAACCGTTACAAAAACCAACTTTTTTTTTTAATCTGAAAAATTATTTTTGCACTAGTTGGGATTTTTATTTATTTTTTTTAATCAAAAATTAATATCTCTTTGAATCTTCTGGTGGGGTTTCCTTATTTTTCAATTCTTGAATTGTGTTTTCACTTTATGTTGCTTTTTGGTTTGTGGGGTTTTTAAAGAATCAACATTTCTTGATTTTTTGAAGGAAAATAAAAAAAAAGGTTGTTCATAAATATCCAGAAAAGAATCTTGATTTTGTTTTTTCACTAGTGGGTTCATTTTCTTTTTTCAAAAAGATTGATTCTTTGTATTAAAATTTGACATTTTGTTTGAATATTTTGGTGGGGTTTCCTTTTTTGTGAAGTTTGGTTTGTGGGGTTTTGAAGAATGAGCATTTCTTGATTTTTATGAAGAGAAAAGGAGAACGAAGAAGATGGGTGATTTGTGTTTCTTGATTGGGTCAATTCTTGTGGGTTTATCAGACTCTTCTTCTCTGCTGTAAATTAGGTAAACTCAAAGTTCCTCAGCTCTGTTTATGCAATGATCATTTGTTATATTTTTCTTGATGTTGAGATTGTCTGTTTCTTGATATAATGATTACATATTTCATATTTCTCTGTTAATGTTGTTGTTGTTGTTGTAATGTTGAGATTGCCTAACAATAACATATCTAGTTTATTCCGACTAGTGGGGTATGGGAGGGTAGAGTATATGCAAACCTTACCCTTACCTTGGAGGTAGATAGGCTATTTTCGATAGACACTCGGCTCGCAAAATGTTGAGATTGCCCTTCTTGAATCTTGATATAAGGATTAATATTTCATATTTCTCTTTTATGTTGAGATTGCGTAACAATAACATACCTAGTGTATTGCGACAAGTGGGGTATGAGGATTGAGGAGGGTAGAGTGTATGCAGACCTTACCTCTACTTTGGGAGGTAGAGAGGCGTTTTTCCGATGGACCCTCGGCTCGAGAATGTTGAGATTGCCCTTCTTGATATGAAGATTACATATTTCATATTTCTCTTTTAATGTTGAGATTGCCTAAAAACAACATACCTAATACCCAATGCATTCCCACATGTTTCGTTTGGAGAGGATAGAGTGTACGTAGACCTTACCCCTGCTTTGGGAGGTAGAAAGATGGTTGTTGATAGACCCTCGGCTCGAGAATGTTGAGATTGTTAACAATAACATATCTAGTGGGGTATGGGGAGGTAGAGTGTATGCAGACCTTACTCCCCTACCTTGGAAGGTAGAGAGGCTATTTTTGAATAGAGCCTCGCCTCAATTTCATGTTGTATACTATTGGCATGGGATGAATTTAAGTGGGAAAAATGGTTAGTGAGAATTACTGAGGGTCTATGGAAACAACTCTCTCTACCCCACAAAGGTAGGGGTAGGATTTGTGTACATTCTACCTTCCCAGACCCCACTCGTGGGACTACACTGAGTAGTATGTTGTTGGTTAGTGAGAATTCCTAAAGCCGACTCTAACTTGTTTGAGACTCAGACATAGTTGTTGTTGTAATTGATGAGAAATTAAATGCAAAGTTTAATCCTTTTTTTCCTTGAGTGAACACTAAATTGGTTAAAATACCAAATGGGATTATGGTTGTGATGATAGCTGAAGTTTTGATTGTTGGTTATAAATTGAATCAGAAAAGTTAATCATTGTCAATCTTTTCTTCTGTTATCGCAGAAAACGTGTAGTTACTTTTCCGGTTAGATGGCTGATAGTTATATGTCTCAACTTGATGTTGCTTCTTTGAAAGAGACTCTATGTGCTCAACAACAGCTTCTACAGAAGCTTTACAGTGAATTGGATGAAGAAAGAGAAGCCTCCTCCAGTGCGGCTAGTGAAGCGTTATCAATGATCTTACGTCTCCAAGGAGAAAAAGCTGCTGTAAAAATGGAAGCCGAGCAGTACAAGCGATTGGCTGAGGAGAAAATGTGTCATGCCGAGGAATCATTAGCCATTTTTGAGGATCTTTTCTATGGAAAGGAGATGGAGATAGCTGCATTGGAGTATCAGGTTCAAGCTTATCGGTATAAGCTGTTGAGCATGGGCTGTGTAGATTCCGGGGTCGGTGAATTTAAATATCCTGAGAATTTGTTGCAAAGAAACGAGAATTTAGCAGGCGAAATGAATCTCCAAGCCCTTGGAAGGCGTAATTCCGCCCCTCCTTTTCCCCTGAAAATTCCAAAGATGGGTGCTATGGAAATAGATGATTCAAGTTCGGAAATAGATTCAAATTCGAAAACAGTGGAGGAATATACAGGGCAAGAGATGAATGAACAGCAGTCGGATACAGAGAGGAAGACGGATATTTCCATTTCCACGACTGGAAGTATCAATTCGTATTGGCAACAGATTCGGAAGTTGGATGATCGAGTGAAAGATATTACAGGAGTTAGCTACGCGAACTTGAGGAGTGAAACGAGGTCTCCTTCACCACTTTCTCAAAGAAGCACTAAGATAAGCAAATCAGAAAATGAAATGTACCAGCCGCCTAAGCTTCACGTGAGCAAATCAGAAAATGACTCACCTGCTGATTCTGGTTGTTCTCCGAATGTTCTTGATGTCTTCGAAGTGCCTCGAGCAGATAAGGATACCATTGATATCGGATTGCCTCCTAAACATGATCGCAAGATGGTTTCACGTAACGATGAAAGGCTCGAGAGACCTGATTCTGCCCAACAAGAGGCTGTAAAATCATCGGTTAGAGCTGAAGCTGATTTGCTAAAGAAGTACTTTGTATCTGCACAGCGAGAGAACAAGCTACGAAGAGCAAGTGAAGCTGCTGCTATTACCTGCCATTTGGCAATATCTCGCCCTACAACCAGCATTTCCGAGACTAGCCAGTCTCATCAGTCCAATCAAACATCTGAGATAGTTGAAGTTGGAAGAGAAGCGTCAAGATATGAAATGGCTCGAGAAGAAGAGCTGAAGTTGTTACACGACATTAAAGAGCAACTAAATTTGATGCACTCTGAAATCCAAAGTTTGAAAAGCGACAAACTCCCTCCAAGTGACGACGAACCATCCTTGCTTCTTCTATCAGAGGTAGGTACATTTCATCTAAGTTCCTCCATTCTTCTTTTTATAATTACTCGTATTCAGTCTCAACATGTGAAAAATGTTAACTCCTCCATTTCAATTTGTTGGTCTGGTTTTGACTTGTCATGGAGTTTACTTTTTTGAATCTTGGAAAGTTAGAGTTAAGAGTTGTCAAAAAGGGAAAGAGACATTCTTTTTAAAACGGACTAAAAAGGAAAGTAAGACAAACAAATTAACAGTCTTACCATTTTGAACAGGCAATGACTCACTTTTGGCTCTGATCGATCTATAAAAAGCTTGAGCACCAGCAGTCACCTGGAATAGCCTCGTCCGTTATATAATCAAGATGCTGCATTCTCTGACATCTGAATAGCGTAAAAGTTGTTTTGGCTTTATTGTGTGGTTGCGGAGATATTGATACGTTTGTAAATTGATTGCATAGAGTGTACAGTACCGTATAGCCTTCATCTCATCAACTTAGTTGCATCAAGAAGAGGAATGTATTCACATTTGTTAACATTTTGACAACAGTTTTTTGTTTTGATGTCTGAAACAGTCGCTCTATCCCGCAAAGGTAGAGGTAAAATCTGTGTACATCCTACTCTCCCCAGAGCCCCGCTCATTGGTTTAAGTTCATTTGTGATTTGTGAGTGGTGCTACCACATTTTGTTTATTTCTTAATTGTGTTATGTTAACTGAGGGAGTATTTCTTTTATTTGTATAGATTCCTGGACTTTAAGAATGTTATTTCATATTTCAATAATAAAGATGGGAAAAAGCTCAAATATGTCATCGAACTTTGAGAAAAGACTCATCTATGTCATTTCCGTTTGAGAAAAGGCTCATCCATGCTATGATTTGTTAACTGAAAATAGTTCTGGTTTTGCAAAATTATTTTTTACACATGGTCAATTATGATTTGGCCACATCATTAATTAATTTTTTTTTTTGTTTAAAATGGCTCAAATATGTCATTGAGCTTTGAGAAAAGGCTCATTTATGTCATCCGTTAAAAGTTTGGCTCATTTATGCCATTTCAGTTGACAAATAATGGCATGAGTGAGCCTTTTCTCAAACAAATTAAATTTAATGTATATATTATGTATATTTTGATCATGATGATAAATTAGTTAACCGAACGGTATATATCCGTAACTTTCCCAAAATTAATTTAGAGTGGAGTTTTCTTTCTTGAATTGCTAATGCCAATACTCCTTATTTTGCAATCATAAAAAGTTATTGGTGAACTTAATTAGTTTATTATTTATTTAGTGAGTTTGGCAAATTACCAACTTTCCACTTAGCTATAAAAAAAAGATCTAAAATTTGATATTAATGGTAGGCTGAAAAGATCCTATAAGTGCATTTTGACTATGCAAGATATGATTTGTCAGATAACACCAAAAATATTAGTGTTAAAGAGGAGATTTGTTCTTTTTACTATTAATTAAAATAATGTTGAGATAATTAAATTGGTATTAAGTTTTAAATAGTTGTCATAACTATTTTAACATTAAAAAAAAGGCTACATTTGGTTGGTTGCATGTCTAATTAGCAGTATAGCCTTGAATAATGTGACTCTCATGATAGAGGGCGGGTTAAAAAGAGCAAGGGTGGAGGTACATTTTCACTTACGACTTCAGCAGAACTCAATAGCTATGGCTCAAATTTTGTATTTGTATTTAAGAATTTATTTAATATGTGTGAATAATTTATCTAGAACCTAATAAGAAGCATTATTTAGAATTCAGAACTCATTAACTTAAAATATTAGCTCTTCTCTAAAAAAATATAAATAAAGGACTAACATATTTCTAAGTTGACAAGCTTCTTAAAAAGGTACATAACATATCAAGCGAATTTCACGTCGAAATAAAAGAAGAATGTGAAGAGTTTGTAAGGTATAGCACAAATTCACATAATACACACACTTTTGGCGTCAATGCCGGTGTAGCCCGAGGGATAAATCCGCGAGGTTTGTTAGGTCAAAGCAGACAATAGGGCTTGAATCATGACAAATATTGTAGTAAAAAACATTATGAATATTTTAAACAAAAAGAATTCTTCTGTAGCTCACCTGAATGGCAGTCTTGGTGCACGAACCATCCCAAGTTCACGTAGAATCCAGAGAAGGTCCGCACCCCAAGAAGGAACAATTAAAAAGGTAAAAAAGAAAAGAACATAGAAGTACAATGAATAAAGTTAAAAGGTACATTGTTAGATATAAAAAAAATAAAATTGTTCAACTTTTTGTTGTGACATCTTCAGTAACAGTGTTTGAAGAAGTTGAAACATACTGTTTTAACCTTCCAATTTCAAGTGCAACATCCAACATTGTTGGCCTAGTTGATGGATTGTACTGAGTGCACATTAAGCCAAGTTCAATCAACTCTAACACGATATCGTGCCATATATTGCTATCGCGTTGAACTGTTGTACATCTTTGTAATGCTTCATCAATCATAGCCTCGAGTTTATGTGAATACTGACTCTTCACCCATTCGTGTAAGCTCGAGCCTTGTTGAAATAGAACGTCTGTGGGACGTTTACCTGTCACAATCTCGAGTAACAAAACTCCAAAGCTAAATACATCTCCTTTTGTTGAAGCCCTCCTTCCCATTCCATATTCTACAATCAAAGAAACAGAAACTTTAGTCATATAAATTGAAATGAATTAGATAGAATAGAACTATTATTTGTTACTAACCAGGAGCAATGTAACCAATTGATCCACAAAGTAATCCATCTGTTGAGTTGTAATTAACTGATTCGTCGATAGGATTTGTATTTTCCTCAACAGCTTTTACTAATGTTGAAATCCCAAAATCAGTCACCAAAGCTGTCATGTTGTAATCAAGAAGGATATTGCTTGGTTTTAGATCACAATGCACAACTTTAACAGGCGAATAGTGGTGGAGATAGGACACTCCTTCTGCTACATCACTGCAAATGTTAACCAATTGAGCTAAGTCAAGTTGATGTCTCAGCCCGTGGCTTGGGTACAGATGGTTCTCTAGGCTTCCATTTGACATCAGAGGGAACACGAGAGCTTTGAAGTCCGGTCTGCTACATGTCGTTATGATCCTTATCAAGTT
>JAJOOR010006531.1:0-21372 GCA_036250505.1 Solanum acaule | reverse complement strand
AGGGGCCGTACCCCGAGGACCCCCCATACACCCGTCCCCGAGGCGCCGTGCCCCGAGGACCTCCCTACTCCGCCACCCGTCCCCGAGGACTCCCTCACTCCGCCACCCTGTCCCCAAGGCGCCATACCCCGAGGACCCCCCACCCCCGTCCCCGAGGCGCCATTCCCCAAGGACTCCCCCTCCCCCTCCACCCACCCACCCCACCCCACTCCACCCCACCCTCATCTCCTTTCACCTGTATATTAGCTTCTAATTCTTGACAAGGTTGACTCCAAGTTAGATTTCAACCCAACAAATTGCAAAGGGGGCGAGTACCGGTGGTCTCATATGAGAGACCAAGAAAGTTGACATGCAAAGTAAACGAAGGAAAAGGAGCATCTTTTTTCCTCTATATTTAGTGGATAAATTGATATATTAGTGAAACTATGATAAGAATGTAGAATACTTTCATAATTGAACCAAACATAAATTTTCATTCTAACTTTCAAATATATGACTTATTTTAAGTTATTTTTATATTTCCAAACACTTCCCAAATTCAAAAAAAGACTTAAAAGTAGGTTTGATCAACTTTTAAGCCCAAACCAAACACCCTCCAATTAATTAAATCATAGAACAAAGGGCTAAATTAGCTCAGGAAAACAGTTTCAAAAGTGCACTTGATGCTTTTATCCTAACAAACAACCATTAAAATTTACAAATAACAGATGCAACAAACAACCATTAAAATTTACAAATAACAGATGCTTAGCATTATATGAATTGTAGTTTTAGCATATGAAAATTGAGACAACACATGAAGCAGTAAGCACAAGATCATAGATTTATCCTAATGAGAGCAGACTCCAAACTGATAAGCAGTATTTAAATAGTTAGGAATGAAATTTGATGAGATAGATATTCTGATTCTATTTCTAGCAAAAAATGTCACTGTACTTGAAACAAATAAAGGTAAAACTACCAAAGCAAGATCATAGCACAAAAGATCAATTGGGTTTTTTTTTTTTAATATGTATAGTTTTGCATAAAAAGCACAACAATATTGGTAACTAAAGAGATGATTAATATACCATAACTTTATAACCCTCAGATTTTTCTTGTTCGGTAGCCCAAGCAAAATTTAGTTGATCACCAGTGTAGTTCTGGAACGAACCTTGGTGCCTAAAAAGAGTAGATACAATACGGATGATTTTGGAAGAGAGAGAGTGTTGGTGTGATCACCGAATCATGGCAGAAACAGAACCAGAAAACAACTTGCTTATTATACGTAAACCAAAATCCAACCTTTCCTTCCTTCGAGAAATGCTCTTCAAGATCCTTTCAGAATGATATGCCTGCCAAACTACGACACCCGAGAATTGTAGAGGTATTGCATTTGCCAGATAGCTAATTTCTTCTCTACCTTTTCTATCACACTATTTCATACTTCAGCAGCCTTGTATAGTTTGCTCCCAGGGGTAAACCTAAATAGATTGGAGGGAAGAAGCATATACCACAATCCATAATTCCAGCCAATTTGTCCACAATTGCCACCTCATTAACACTTTTTGATATGTTGATATGCACACCTGAGAGTTCTTCAAAGAGGAGCACTATGACGTTGAGATATTGCATTTGTAGTTTCTTAACCACAAGTTATACCAAATAAGTAGATAATAAATCGAAACTCTGAACAAATATTTAATTGTGAGGGAACATGATGCAAAGGAAACATCAAAACTAAAAGAAAAAAAAAAGATTAAAACTTATAACCACAAGCACCCTCTTAATCATTTATCATTCCACGCATAGAAGTATCAACTCTCAACTAAAGAAAACAAGATGACACTCAAGACAAATTTAGGAGAAGGAACAAAGAGATGCCGATACTAATCATTCTGAGTGAGGGAGGAGAACTGTACAACATTCCAACATTCCAATCGGGCAGCAACCAACAGTGAGATCAAAGAGGTTGAAAATCTTCAACATTTCAAGCAAAAATCCACATGAGAAGACATTTTTCAAACTTAGAAGCATAACAACTAGCAAGTAGCAACATAAGCAATACATTTGTTTAACCTATATCGATAACACTTAAAGGAAGAATAGACGCATCTAATAAAGAAACAAAACTCTTAAACAAATTTCTACATATCTACATATCTATAAATTGAAATACTGAAGAAAGAAGGGATTTGCCTCTTTTTGTGCAGCAAACCAAAACAGCGAACTTAAAGAAGAAGATGAGCTCTGGTGAAGATGTCACCACCAGAAAATGAGCTCAGACAACGAACCAACGGCCCCTATTTGTTGATGAAGAATTATGTGTTTTCCATGGTCCAAATCCCTCTTTAACAGTGATATTACTTCAGCTGTAATATCACTAAGGGGAAGACCAGAAACTGCTGCAACTATGGCAACATGAAGCAAGTGAAATTCAGAAGAGACACATGGGAAGTTAGTGTCTCATAGAATTGAATTCAACAAAGAAGCACAAAAGATCAATTGGGTCTTTTTTTTAATATGTATAGTTTTGCATAAAAAGCACAACAATATTGGTAACTAAAGAGATAATTTACATACCACAACTTTATAACCCTCAGAATTTTCTTGTTCGGCAGCCCAAGCAAAATTTAGTTGATCACCAGTGTAGTTCTGGAACGAACCTTGGTGCCTAAAAAGAGTAGATACAATACGGATGATTTTGGAAGAGAGAGTGTTGGTGTGATCACTGAATCATGGAAGAAACAGAACCAGAAAACAACTTGCTTATACGTAAACCAAAAACCAACCTTTCCTTCCTTTGAGAAATGCTCTTCAAGATCCTTTCAGAATGATATGCCAAACTACGACACCCGAGAATTGTTTACAAAGCTTCCATCTGTGCAACGTAAAATTTTACCCTTGTCAATATAAGTTTGGCGCATAAGTCAAAAATTGTAGTACTAGAAGTTACCACTACCTAGTATTTTTCTAATAATAATCATATAAAATCAGAATAGGTATCATAAGTTTATAACAATAGATTATGGCCAATTATGTTCTCCTTTCTGTCCACCACAACTCCTGGAGTATTACTTGAAGAAGTGTTGCCTAGAATAAGAAGCATGGTATATCTAACATCAGCAGATTATAATTACACTTAACCAAAAACAAATCATTTTGGGATTATCTATTATGTCAAGCAAACCTGTTTGAGGGTGTGGTGGTATTTCCGTAAAAGTAACACCTCTCTGCCCAGTTAATTGAAGTTGAGGATAAGATAGTCGTGATTTGTCATTATTGGCAGGAGCATGGAAACGATTTAAAAGGTTTTGATTGTAAGATTCTCGATATCTTGTCCATCGTTGGAGAAGAAGCGCTTCTCTTTTATCAGATGAGAGTTGTTTATGCATATGACGTCGCCTTTGTTTAACCACTGAAGCTTTATCTGTTGAATACTGGTTGCTTTCTTCCTGTCGGGATGAAAGCGCAGTGATGACCTTTTTGTCCTTAGACATACCTGCTGGTAAAAATAGACCAAATCTATATTCCTACCAAAGAAAACAAAGGCGAGAATGTTACAAATTGGGAACTCAATTTTTCATTTTTTTCTAAGAGCACAAAGACTTATATTCTGTTAAGTAAGTGCTGTGAAGAAGCTGTGAATAACTTACACAGAATATTGAGTCATGTAAAGAAGTCATGTAATTGGTAAATAAGAGAAGTTGTCTATCACATAATCAGACAATGGCTCGTTAGTAGTTGAAACTCACGAGTAGTCAAACTCACAGCAGCGAGAAAAGTAGTTGGCGAGTTAAGTTCACAATGTAGCCAAAAACATGTAGAGCTACCCAACTATGTGAGGAGGTCGACTAAAATGTACACATCAAGGGGAAGATGCCATTACCTAACACACTGTCTAAATAAATAGTTAACATAACTCAATAACTTCTTGTTGTTTAGTTCCACTTCTCCTAACTCTCTAAACAGAATGAACCGGATACAACGATGAAAACTCACTCGAAGATTTTTTGAGGGTAAGGAGTACTTTAAATGAACTGTGCAGGTAATATACACCCCAAAATGTCACATGTACATAATCACGAGATAATTTGCAAAGATACTTTAAAATGGTGCCTTGTACACAATTTTCATGGCAAGTATAATACCGTAAAAGGAAAAAAGAGTTGGTGTTTGGTGTCGGCTATATGAATCCTCATTGGCTACATGTTATATCTCATGGCAACTTCGCATCAAATATACCACAGTATAACTTAAAAGTCGACCTGTTTCTCCCCTATTTCAGTTCCAAAGTGGATTTCATTTCACTAAGAAGTGTATTTAGGTAATATTTCCTAAAGAATAATCATTTGTAGATATCATTATGTGTTTTAGTTGAACACTTACACTGCCTATATATTATGCTAAGTAACCGTAGAAAAATGGGAAATAATACGAATCAAATAAAAAGAGCAGAAAACCCAAAGACCATTTTAAAATTGTAGAGTGTAGCTCCCCTCCAACCTGTAGGATCAAAATTTTACCGGAAAGTAAACAGAAATTCGTTTATACAGAGAAATTCGTTTATAAGGCCAAATTAGTTTTGACAATTAAGTTCACACATGCAATCACATGACATACAACACCAAAACAAATCTCAATACATAGAGCATGAACGGAAAAAAGGAGAAAGTATGAAATCAACAACCAAAATAGAATTCAAATCAAAACCTACAATCCAAAAGCAGAGCAGTGATGAAAGCAACTTACAGAGGTCGAAGAAAGAGAAAGATTTGTCAGCGAGAAAGAACCTTTGGGAAACTCAGCGAAATTACGACAAAGGGAATCATCTGGACTACACCGCTTAGGTATTTGAAATTCAATTTTGAATTGGGAACGGATGGAATTGGGAATCAGAACGTTGATGTTGTCTGTTATATTGTTTGTGAACGTTGGAATTGCTGATGTTGAATGTTAAGAGTAAAGTAATGGGTTGGGCTTAATTGAGATTGTTAGGCTGAAAATTGGGTTAAAGGGTTGAGTTAAAATGTGATTAGATTTCTGAAAGTGTTTGACAAATATAAAACTAATTTAAAATAAGTTTAAAATGACTTTAAATATGTTAAAAACCAAAAATAGGTCTATTCCTGCTCCTTTTTTTTTTACTTAAAAGTCATTTAAGTTTGACTTTTTATTTTTTTTGACTTAAAAGTTATTTCTTTTAAGCGGGTTCCAAGCTGGACATATAAGTGGATTTATTGAAGTAGTTGAAGTCATGAAAGTATCTGATTATATTGAAATTAAGCTTGGAGTGTTTTTTGGTTTCTGAATTTGATTATTTAAGCGTCTATAGTATTCTTTGCTAATTGGTTTATGTATTTATTTCACGTTCTCAACTTTAAACAACAGAAATTTTTTATGTTTAACAAAGACTTCAATGCCACCATAACCATTATTACGATACAATCTCAAAATGATGTTTCTGTTTTGCAAGGCAAAAAAAATAGAACCCACACAATTTCTACGTAAATTAGTATTTTCATCGTAATAATATGGATATGGATATGAATACGAGACTTCTGCTAAATTTTCATTTTACTTTTTTTATTATTTTTTAATTTCTTTCTTTTTTCATTCAAATGCACACATAATAACATTTCCATCCAATTATATTTTGTTTTCTGTTAATAGACGTGTGAAGTGAGGACCACTAACATAATCTATGGGCTCAGATATTAGCTGCTTATTGCAAATTGATTTCTACAGACCTGGTTCGTTATGTTTGATATTTTTAAATTTTTCATAAACTACAGAGAAAATAAGCTTCAAAAGAAGTGTGATTATCGCTCTTGGTCTTGACCCATACTACATCAACTTAATAAATACATGATATGTAATTTTACAAATATGGTTTAGCATTCATTTACAGTTAATTAACACTCATTCTCACATTAATGTCACTTAATTATGATAAATTTATATGTTGGTACAAACACACAAGTATAAGCAAACTATTACGGAGCAATGATGTATAGCTTTATATAAAGCCTTTATGGTGCACCACATAATATGCAAATAAATATACTTTTTAGTGTACCAAAACATAGATATACTTTGTAGCACTATTTATTCTTGATATATACTATAGTTCTTTAATGATAGAACATTTTACTGATGAACCATTATCCGTGCATCCAACTTTGCACTGAAGATTAATCTAAGGTTTTGCCAAACTGTTAACAGCTTAGAACGAGCAGAAAGCAAAAGGAAAATCAATGCACGAAAACTAATTGTGAACTTCTGGATATATGTTCAGACTTGTTACCAACAATAGTTTGTAAAGATGGCATTCTATAAAAACCAACAGCATCAGATATACATACAAGGGTTACCATGACAAAAAGCAGAGCAAATGTGTATCCACTATTCACCCAGAAACAACTTATAGGCTTGCCATATACTCCATTATGCAGGTACCATAAGCTAAATTTTGAAAAATAATAACATTCGGCGTTTTCTTCCCTTCATAACTAAGGGTCTTTACCAAAAAGTCTACTTCTTGCTATTATTATAACCTACAATTCCAACTTCTAATTTACAAGTCCTCCCACTAGATTTCAACTTATAGTGATACCAAACCATTATTGGAATAGAACTTGACCAAAAAATGCAACATGCAACATCACGAAAGTACATGAAAACGATAACCCGGGAAGAGAGGGAAAAAAGTAATAGATAGAGGAGAAGGTAAGTTAGATGTCAAACAGCTGAGTAAGAACTATATACATTAAGTAGTTCCCTGCTGACTGCAAGGACAACAGGTTAAAACCTGTGTTGCTGCAGAGCCCTCATATATGCTCTTTCTCACTTGAACATTGCATCAGCACAAAACATTGCTGAACCTTACAGAAGAAGTGCAAGTATAAATTGAAGTACTGTCTATCTTTTAATATCTATCTAAGTTGGTATCCAAAATGAGGTAACATGTAGTTGAAACAGCTATGGTCATCTATATCAGTGTTTGTCCTCCTCTGTCAAAAAGATGAAAAGAGAAGTACTCAGCCGTATCATAATTAATTGTCACCTGATCAAAAGCCATGTATGGAAACATGTATCCCTATCATGCTAATGTAACTCTTCCTTTTTAAAGAAAAGAAGGAAGATGCAACAAGTGCAGCATTCTAAACTCTCCTCCCCAAAAGAGGCTACTTTCCTCTTCAGTAACAAGAGGGTGTGTTCAAGTTCCTCGTACTCTATCCCCAATTTTTCCCTTTTTCTTTCTTTATTTATTCAAAAGACCAAAAAGACTGTACATTTGGCGTGGAATATAAACCACCAACTGAGGCACTAGCCATTGGTGAGTTGCCAAAAGCTTCGTCCGGACGCTGTGAAGTCCAGTCCTTCCTAAAAGAAAAAATTATACAAATTACAAGAGTAAGATGGTGTTGAAAAAAAGAGGAGAATGAAAAGAAAATCTTTTAGAAAATAAAATGAACATGCCAAGATCACCAGAAGGAATCTATTTCTAAGACAATCACATTAATATGCAAAATAAGAGAAAGATGTCAAGGAAGCAACTTATCACCTCAAAACAAAAAACTAGCATCACCAAGTAACAAATCCATAATCAAAGTCCAAATACACTTATCAGAAACATAAAAATAAGCCAGAATAGGAAGGATTAGATCATGCATATTCATGACCTACTTTTTCAATCCAAGTCAATCTCATGCTTCTTGTTATGAAAAAACTCAAAACATAATGCTTGCTTTCATTGTACTACTAGTCTACTACAACTATGCCTCAGCCCCAAGCTAGCTGGGTTCGGCTATATGAATCCTTACTATCCGATCCGCTCCACTTGGACTCATCTTAACCAGAGCAATGCATGCTTAGGTGAGCACATTCCAATGTATTGCAAGGAAAACACCACATAGAATTGCTAAGAACTATTGTCAATATGCCACATTAATTTACCAGGCACGACTTACTATCTGCCTACAAGCTATAAGGCTCGGACTCTTCAAAAATGTCAACGGATGCATGTCGGATACTCCAAAAGTAGCACATTTTGGAGAATCTGACATGGGTGCAGCAATAATTTTGGAGAGTCCAAGCAGCATAGTCGACAAGTACTCAATTAAGCTAATGAGCCATAGGTCGCAAGCAATTCATTTAAGCCACTCGAGTTTCACGAGACTAACCAATAACTGTACAAACTTTTATTTTGTTTGAAAATGATACTTTTATCTGCACAAATTTTTGACCAACTCAAATATAACACCAGCAAATATTATTTAATTCAGTGATACCTTTAAGTCTTCTAATTGAAATTGGTCACTCTTTAATCTGTTTTTGCTCAACATAATGCACAATGTAACTGAAACAAACAAAATTTATGGTAAAGACATAAATATGTCTTCATCATACAGTACCAAGTTCCCATGAACTTCTAATCATCTCATTCTTTAACTTAGCCCCATTAGACTTTCACCCAAATGACATCACTTCTCCGAATTGATTAATCAACCAACTGCAGATGGCACAGGTGGGAAGTTTTTGATAGTTTACTCCTTAGTTATAATGACTATCAAAAGGTCAATACGTGCCCCCTCTACTTTGTTTATTGTTTTTCTATTCTTTAGCAGACCAGTAGACAAGGAAGCGATTTCCAGCAAAGCCTTCAAATGCACCAATATCCACATGTCAATTAATATACTTGAAAACTCAAAAAAAAAAAAAAAGAGAGAACATAGCAGCAGATACATGTACTTCCTACATTTGCTTATCAAACAAATAATTTTCTCGCCCCCAAGGCCTAGCTCAAGTGGCAAAAGGTGGAGGATTTGTGGCCTAGGTCGCAGGTTCAAGCACCACACCATGCAAAGCGAAGCCCGGTATTTAAGTGGAGAAGGATAGAGGGGCGGGTCCATTATCCACCGAGTTTAGAAGGCTGTGATTGGTCCAAAAGGCGGGTCACAGATGGATTTCTTGGTTATAAAAAAAAAAAAAAAAACTAATTTTCTCATTCACACCCATATAAGATATCAATATACTTCCACCGCGCAAAGATGTTCTCTTTATTCTCATTCGACCATATTAGATATCAATATTACTTCCACCCTGCAAAGATGTTCTCTTTCTTCTCAAAGAGAATGTATGTGACTCACATGGCGCGAGTATTAAAAAAGGGATGTAAATGTGCAATTCTTAGAATCAAATGTTGGGACTTTTATGGCTCACTCACATTTTTGGAGGGCTTTTCGGTTTGAGGAATGGATGAGAAAAGAAGTTGCATCCGGAAACTGTAAAAGCAAGGCCCACAGAACTATTTAGGTTACGTAACATGTGATAAAACTTTCAATCTACAGAGGATAGAAAGCATTATACCATTGGATGGAGCAAAAAAGTGCACTTTTTTTTAAACTAAAACAAAAAAATAGTGCACATAAATTCAACATAGATCATTATTTTTTAAAAATGTTTAAACTATCAGTCTTCGGCGTGTACTTTTATAACCAAATTGACAACATAACCTCCAACGATTGGACATACAAAGTCAAAGCACCTCAACGCCCCAACCAATCTTCTCTAACATTTAATGTCGAAAAGCAATTAGACAAGGATTCGAGGAAAGCAATAATAGTTACAATCACTTCTCTAATTTGATGTCACAGTCTATATTTCATGACAAAAAGTGTTGATACCTTGAGTGATTATTTCACATCTTTTGTACTTTCTTTTTGTAAGTAAGGCTTCTATTAATAAAAAGTTGTGTAGCCCAAATCTAGTGTTGTATTTTGGAACAAGAGGGCCCTCGCATATTCTATACTTATTTTTTGGATAACCAAAATCTCCAGGGCTAGTGGCAGATGGTTTGAAACATGGGTCCACTCATATACCCCTCTCCTCGTAAATACCAGGCTTGCATAGGCTTCCACGTGGTTCTGGTCTCTTTTCTTCAGCGACTGGGTTCCAACCTGTGACGTGCGCCTAACCCACAAATCATGTGGTGTGCTCTTACCACTACACCAAAGCCTTAGTCAGTGTTGTGAAAGGCAATCACCTCGTCGCCAATGACGAGAGGCGAGGCGAGACAACCCTTCATTGCCTTTTAGCATTGTGGCGAGGCGATCTTCAAAAGGCGACGCCATGGCGACAAAGGCGAGTGGTGTGAAAGGCGTCGCCTTTTGTATTTTCTTTTTTTAAAAAGGCAACCAATTTAGGGTCTAAAAAGTTAAAAGGTAATTTTAGGGTTTTCTTTTCAAATTTGCAAGTCGCACTCTTAGACTGTGACTGTGACTCCAACCAGTCGACTCGACTCGACTTCTCTGGCGACCAGCCAGACTTTCCGGCAACTCCAAAGTCCAACAAATATGTTTCTTCTTTTCTTCTAATTTCTTCTTCAGATCTCTTCTTCCTCTGTTTTTTTTTTCCTTCTTCTTCAGAGTTCAAAGTTACTTCCACCTCTATTTTTTTCTCACTGATTTGACTTTTGCTTTGTTTTTTCTCATTCAAGTTCTAGACTTTTAGTATGTACTATCTATTTCAGTTTTTGAATTGAAATATTTGTTAATATGTTATTGCTTTAGAGATTTTGATTATTTATACATGCAATTAAATATTTTAATTTTCTGATATTACTTGATGCCGCACCTCGCCACTCGCGGCGAGGCAGACCCTTGTCGCTTTTCGCCATCCAAAACACTGGCCTTAGTCCTAGGAGCTCATGTTTTATACCTTTTTGTTTTGATTAAATTAGAGATTAGGCTTTAGGCCCATCTTTGATATGGGCCAATCACATGCATTGCAACATCTCAAAAGCTTGATCTCCAACTTATTAGGTTTGGTCAACATCTAAGTCTGGTAAAGGTGTCCCCAAGCTGGTCTGGTTCCATACTGATTTTAGTAATTGAATCCCCAAAGAGTGTTGTTTGCAGGACATTTACTTACAAGAAGACTCGAAGGAGGAGAGGAGACATTCAAGATAACTGACACTTCTATGCCAAAAGCAATACATCTGAAAGTCAATAGGCTGCTTCTATTATATGATCAGGACTGTATAAAGTTAAGTTCAAATTTTAGCCTAATGTGAGAGTCTGCTTGAAGCAATTTATATGAAGTTCCAGATTCAAAATTTGGAACTGTCATGAATTATATAGAAATTTGGTGATGAACTTTCCCATAGACCCAAAGGACCAGAGGTTGACAAAAGAGAACATCACAAAATTTCCTGGTTACCCATGGATTCTTAGATACAGAAAGATGTTTGAATAGAATGCAAAGTATAATTTAGGGTGCTTTTTCAGCAGGACTTCACTGCTAAAACTTGAAAGAAAAGAAAAAAATGACCTTTCGTACTTAAAAAAAAAAAAAAAAGGAATTCTTAAGAACCCAATTGTAAGCTGCTAGCCCCAATATTAGATTTTCCATAGGAAGCATGCAACAGCAACAGAAGCCTTGTGATGCTATTTATGTGTAAACACAGCCAAAATGGTGCAGAATGGATATTAAGGATTCATAGGCCGACCCCAATTGATTTTGGTAGAGGCCAAGTTGTTGCTGTTCAATACATAAAAGCCGAAATGTATCTAGTTCAGTTCTATCTAACTTCAAATTATTGCAACTTTCCCATAAGAACATAAGAACTCTCCCTTGTGCACAAACTTCCATAGTTGCAAGCATGTCCTGCCTGGGTAAAATTGATGGCACTATCTACCGTCAAAAGAAAGATAACATGTACATATGGCTAATCACATGCATATGAATGGCCAAGAGCATGTAATCAAGCATCTACAACTTGATGTAAATACTTCTGAGTAAATAGTAGGCAATCATGTAAGTACTTCTGCTGAGATTCTGGAATCCTACATACTTAAGGGAATTAGGAGTCTTTTGCAAATACATACCAGCACATTTTTGAGTGATCAGTGAAGTTCACACAAATGGCCAACAATTATGAAAACATAAAAGACACTCTCAGCAATGACAACAAGAAAGACAAGATTCATATAATACTTTTTTATACAGTAAACACTGAGAAGATTCAGATAATATTGATGCACAAAGTACAGCAAATAAGGTTCCTCAAAGTGCTTTAAACTTTCAAACAGAGGCAAAAACATTCTTCTTTACTTTTACCCCACTTGGCAAGAGAATTAGTGGTTTTCTTTTGCTTACTTGGCCCAATTAGGAGGAGACGACGCAAATGGATGATTAGCAGCAGTAGCATTAGGACTCCCGTACGTCATTTCACTTTGAGCAGCATCTTCAGACTTGAGAGAAAATTGACTATCACCTCCTGCATATGTACCAAAAGGAGCTTTTGGATACCTACTTTCAGCACTACCAGGCAAAACAGTACTCTGTGTCCCACCATTCTGGCAACTTCCCGTATAAACAGTGTGGGGAGGATGACAGATGGAGTGGAGTTGTTCATCATTCTTAAACAGTGAAGCCATTGTCCTTGGAGGTGTAGGAGGCACAGTTGATGTATTGAGATCTGAACTCAAACGCCAGTTGGTTGAAGAACTTATCAAACTTAGACCAGCTTGACCAAGTGGAGAGCTGTTCCACATCTGCCACGTTCCTACATCATTTGCACTATTTGAAACATTCATTGGCACAGTGTGCATGTCCTGAACATTAGGAGTGTTGGGGAAAAGAAAAGACCCAACATGCCTTTCCTCTGAAACCCGCATTCGTGATATTGGAGACTCAATTGGTGAAGGCCTGGTCACTTCAGAAGATGCATTCAGATTTTTTACCACACATGGGCTATCCAGTCCTGTATCTGACACAAAGCCAAGGTCCAGTTGAAAGTCATCAAGGGACTCACAAACTGGTCCAAGCAATGACACAGGGTCTGGAACATAACAAGGATCTTCAAAATTCTCCAACTCTTCTGCAAATAACTGACCTGTCCCATCTCCAATTCGAGGATGTATTGCTCTTGGGGATGAAGGAATAGTTGTACTACAACTGGCAAGCCCACAAGGAAAAGTAGTTAAAGTGAAAGGCGATGGGAGACCAAAGCTAATGGGGTTGTCAAAAGATTGTACAGCTGGGGTCTGACAGGAAGGACTCAGAATTTCTGGTTGAGGCTTAACACTTGGTCTGCTGATTACATTTGAAGAGGGGGGAGAAACAGTAGATGATCGAGTGAATAGTTGTTGCCAAGACTTTTTAGGAGCTGTAAATGGTTGAGAATCAATAAGCACCTGTAAAGAACAGAATTAACCTGACAGCTTAACAAGAGCCCAGAATCTCATTAACCAGCCAAAATCTTCTAAAAGGCCTACATTTCTCACGATATGATATGAATCTATCTGTAAGTTCAGGTTAAATCAACAAGATGAACATGCCAAAAATTTAAAAATAAATGGTAAATGAAGCTATCAGGCTGCAAGTCTAAATTAAATTCAGAGCTATTGAGAATTCAGCACTCCAGAAATACCAAACTAGACACTTGATGAAGGGGAACTCTTAGATATAAGCAATTGAAATAGGAGATGACAAGAAACTTACAGGCCGATTCATACTCCTGTCATCTCCACTTGGATTCAGCTTTCCAGGTATGCGATCTGACTGAGATAGTTCCCTCCTAGAGGCATTATGAACAGGATCTATAGTAGTATTAGATTTCTGCTCTCTTGGAATATTAGTAGCATTACTCTTGCCAAAAAAACCACCTCCAGTAAATGCTCTAGAAGATGATAAGAATGTACCCCTCATACGATCCAAGTACCTAGTACCAACATTTCCATGGTTATGACTGCTAGAAGAACCACCCTTAAAACCATGTATAACTTCTGCATTATGTGTCTTAACACTTTCAGGCCCGTTTTTGTGTTGATGCCTTCTATCACCATCACTCTGTCTATTTCGCACACTCTCCTTGCCTTGTCTTTTATCCAGCTCTTCCACATCTGAGTTACTTTTGCTAGACCCTCTATCCCTTTCTTTCTTCTTCTCCTGCCGCTTCTTTTCTGCTTCCCTTTTACTATCCCGTACTTTAGCAGAGGGAGACCCCTTCCCCCGCTCTTTCTCCGCCTCCATCTTTTCATCGCGCAATTTCCTGCGTTCTTCCACCAGTCTAGCAACCTCTTCTCTTTGCTTTCGCTCCTCCTCCTCTGCTAACTCTTTCTCCAACCTAGCAAGCCTCTTTTCCTCAGCTTTTCTCCTAGCTTTCTCACCTCTACTCTCCTGACAATTTCCTCCATTCTCACCTCTTTTATCCATCATTGCTCTCCGTTCTGCATCCATTGATGCATCACTTCTGGAGGAACTTATCCTAAAAACCTTTCTACATAGCCACATGATGCTTAAGAAAAAAGCAGTCAGTGTCTTGCAGGCAAAAGCAAAAACACGAGAATATGACTTCTCTGCTATACAGTGCTCCACCCCAAGGAATCCACCGCCAGTCTTGCTCCAAGAATCTGACTTGCTAACAAATGAACCACCAACCCAATTCCCATTCTCTAACCAATCCTGCCTACACATCCACCTGTTATCTGACCAAGCCTTTCCATTTAACATCTTCCCACCTTTCCCAACCAAATCTCTCAAAATCCCTGAATTTGAAAGCCCCAACCCTGGTGGCACAGGCAAGTCTAAAATGGGTCTCTTAGAAATATGCCCACAATATGAACACATGAACTTGCCACCACCAGGATTCTGATCTCTATATGGAGTCAAACAATTTCTACACCTCCGTGTTGCTGTTTTCCTTAATTTCTGCATTTCAATAGCCTCAAATCTCTTCCTTTCCCTTAGTGAAGCATTTCTTCTCGCCCGCCAAGCTGACAACTTAGGCATCAAAACCTCATACCAGCCAAGAGTAACCACAAGCACAATCACACATGCAAGTCTTGGTGATGTGATTTCAAACCGAAATGCTGGTGGAAATAACTGTGATAAAGCCCATAACCCAATCAAGGGAATCACTAACCAGGGTAACATGGTTGCAACTCCCCGCGACCACTTCTGGATTGAACACAGTATACACATTATCCTTTCAACAGACACGTATCTTCTTCCCTGTCTGGAAAGTGCAATCAAATCAAAAATAAATTTCTTGACTCACGAAAATACTATCAAAATCAAAGAAACTCTCAATCTTCCCTTCTATAACAACAATAACAACCCACAGCTCCAATAATCCAATGAAACCCTCTACCTCAGAAAGTTCCCCTTTTCCCTCAAATTTTTCGATTGCAAAATACCAGCTCTTCAATTCTTCAAAACCCTAACAAGGCGAATCATGAGAGAACACCTATGAAGCAGAAAAAATGCGTTAGGGTTCAAAAAAAGGGTCTTTCATTTTAGCTCCAAAACCTAATGAACACGAAAAGAATAATTCAAAAAAAGAATTTGTTACAATAATGGCGAATGAAGCAAACCAAAAGAAGAAAACGAAGGTTCTCACTGATTGAATGTCCATCGGTGATTAATCGGCAGCTAATCGTCGGTGGCCGGAGCGGGTGACGACGGTCCCTTTAGGTGCAATTTTTCCGTCGAAATAAACTGTGAAGATTGTTGGATTGATGAAAGAGAAAGTATTTTCTTTTTTCTTTTTAAAGGAGATAAGAGAGAGAAATGTATCTTCGGATCATTTTGGCAGTAATTGAACCGGGATGTAAGAATTAAACCAAACCGGTTTATAATTATGACGGCTCTTGGCAGTGATTAGTGGAGCAATTAATAATCTATAACGGTTAATCTAATTTACCAAGGGATAAGTTTCTAATTAGTGCCCCATTTCTTATAATCAAATATTTCCGGCCTGATGGGTCATTTTATTTAGGGAAAATTTTCAAAATATTAATATTTTAGCATTTAATAGGATTCCTTGGCCACACTTTCAATATTTATTAAAAATGTCAAAATTTTAGTTTGTTATGTATCTTATTTATGTTTTTATTATTTGTTTTAATTGAAAGAATACAGTTGTTTAATAACAGAAAGGAGAAATTTAGGGGAGAGAATATTTTTAAAAAGGAACATATCACTTAAAATTTTCATCAGTTACAAAATAAAAAATAAACCACAGAGCAGCATCCACATAGTTTCATTATCGATTTTTAAAAAGGAACATATTGATTTGATTAGTCTTTAATGCTGTGTAGAATATAAAATACAAAGTATATAATTATGAAGAATAATTAATTTATAAGAAATACAAAGTTGTAAAGTGAAATATATTAAATACAAACCTTGTTGGTGTATCATTTGGCACACAAATTTTAAAAGAACTAAAAACATTTTTTGGTATATATAGTGAAATTTAAATACAAGTTGAGCAAAACAATATACAAAAATCGTTCATATATAATTGAGAAAATTTTCAAAATGTCAATAAAGATAGAATGATTACAAAAATAAACTAAAAATATGATAATTTAGGTCTTATATTATGAATTCAAATTTTAATTAAATTTTTTAGAAAATAATGGTGTTAACTCAAATTGTATACGTATTTTTAAAGTTGTATGATTTTGAAATTGAATTTCAAAATAATCAAATACATTGAATACAAACCTTGTTGGTATACCATTTGGCACACAAATTTTAAATAACTGGAAACATTTTTGGCATATAAAGTGAAACCTAATTACAAGATGATCAAAACGAAATTAAAAAAACTGAATATGGATGGAATGAATACAAAAATAGACTACAATTTTGTAATTTAGGTCTTACATTATGAATTCAAATTTTAATTAAATTGTATAGGAATAATCGTGTCAACTTAAATTGTATTTGTATTTGAAACATCACTAACGAATCCGACTTCTTTTAGTTTATTTCAAACCATAACCATTTGTAATTAGTACTTTATGAAGAGATACAAAATATGCAATTAACGAAATACAATAATATATGTCAAACATTTTTAATGATAAATCAAAACTTCATAAGATTAAAACGATGACATTGCAGAATAAATTGCTACAAAAATATTAATGTATATTAGACAAAATAGTAAAATTAACCAAACTACAAATAAACCATTATTGTATTTCATATTGTTTCACTATCATTGTGAACTATGTGAGGCCTGCTTATGCCTCGGAGGTGCCTCTCTATCACTAATGACTCTGGCATCAAGCTCTTGATCACGCTGCCTATAATAAAATACAAAATGAAACAAATAAACAATTCAGAATGAATACAAGGTTAAACCTATAAATACAAATTCAACAATGATGTAAACTGAATTTGATATTGAATACCAAAATAGAACATACCACTTATATCAAAATACATAATATAACAGACAACTCAATTTATGTGATTAATACAAAAGTGTAACTGTCCAGTTAGATTCAGAATACAATAAAAGGAATAATCACTTAGATTTTCTAAACAATACAAATTAAAATACAACATATTAAACATATTCAGAATACAAAATACGACATACCACACAGATTCAGAATACAAAATACATCAGACCACTCAATTTCTTTAATAAATACAAAAGTGTAACTACCCAATCAGATTCAGAATACAATAAACAACAACCACTCAGATTATGAAATGAATACCAAATACAACATAACAAACAGATTCTATTACAAAAAAACATCAGGCCATTCAAAAAACTACAATGAATACAAAAATTAAGAAACCTCTCAGAAGATTCAAAATATAAAAAGATGCAAACACCAACTCTTCAACCGTCTCTCTTCCATCATTTTAGCAGCGGATCCTACATTATCCGATATTTCTTGAGTATAAAGGATGGAAAAACGCTAGAAAATTATTGATTAAGTTTGATACCTCTTGTAATCCTCTTAGATTCAGCCATTAGAGAGTGATATTGTGGTTTTCAAACCCTAAACTAAATTGGTCAATTTAATACTCAAATACAAAAAATGAAAAGAATGGAAGGGAGAGAGCAGGAGTTGGAAGATGAAGAAGAATTGGAAGAGAGAAACCAGTGAGAGAGAAAATACTTTTTTTAAAAAACATATGAGAGAGAATGAGTTGAAAAACATGTAATTAAGGTGAGGTAAAATAGAAACTAAATTAGGATGCACAATATTTTCTAAAATATTAACATTTTGATATTTTTACTAATATTTATAAAACATGGATATTTTTAATAGTTATATTAGAATTTTTGACTAGTTTGCTAATTTATCCTTTTATTTATAATAATAATAATCTTTAGAAACATCAATCTGGCCAAAGGGCCCAATGATAAATTCATTTAGCCTGATCCCACCTATACCAAACATTCTCACTTAATTAGGAAAGTGATCTTAACATCCTCTGTCGATCTTTCCATTTTCATTTCAGTCTCTAGATGCTCCTTTCAACCGTCGCCTAAGCTTTATTCTTCGTCGCCTTTTCCTCTGGGTTTGTTTCCACCTTGTATCTCACCATGCATGTGCTTCATTTCTCTCACAAGAGTGTTGGGTATGTTATCTTCCTTCATTACTAATAGACTCATCTCGTGATCCTGTTCAAGAGCTAACATATCGCCCCATATCGTGGAGTTCGTAGTGGTAGTCATCCGGACGCAGCTCTGTTCCAGGTTCTTTCCTATCCCTCTCTCTTCTTTCATTTTGTTTTTTATATTCTGACTCCTCATTATTTTGTGTCAGTTGATATTGTGCTGCATATTCATCTCTACTTGGATTCTATGCTGACCTCCATGCTTGTTGTTAGCGATGATGCTGTAATCCTGCTATTTTGGTGAAATTTTTTTTGTGCTAATATGGATTAGCAAAAAAAATATATTTTAGTAGTTGTAATGATCCCCTTCTGGGGGTATACTTCTCTGTAATTAGCTTTGTTTCTCCCCTCCATGTTTGTTTATATATTTGACTTTGGATCTTCATGATGCCTAATTTGCTTGTTTCTTATTCTGATGGATGGAGTTTGTGTTTTTTCCATATTCATGATGCGTTTGCCTGCTGTTGGTATTTGTAAAGCCATTGAATTATTGTTTGTCTACTTGATTAATAGATAAATTAGCTAAATAATTTGTTATTTGATTGTCTTCCCTAAACATATGTTTAATTTTAGCCTTCTGTGTCCGTATCTCCTTCATTATATCTTCCATTATTTCTGCAATTTCCCATGGTATCCTCCAAGTCCTTTGTATGTAGTTCTTTAAAGTAAGGGAATTTGTCTCAAATAAGAGATTTTGAAAGCCCTTCTTAGAACTGATTTTCAAAGCTTCTTGAATTGTTCTTGCCTTTGCTTCTATATTTGTGGCAAATTCTTTTCCTTTAGCTTGAGCATAAATAATATCTACATTCATGTCCTTGAAACAAAATCCAATAGCACTCTCCCCTAGATTTCCTTTGCTAGCTCCATTTGTATTGCATTTCACTTGATCAATCCTTGGTGGTTTCCACTGAACAATATGGTAGTATATTTTAGGCTTGTATGATCCTAATATAGTAACCACCTCCCACCAAGTCTTCCCAAATAAGTTGAGACCTGAGCTTCTCCCCACTATCATCCACCGGATGTTTTTTGTCACCTGTTTTACCAGTCCTTCCAAGTTGTTTTGTCCTCCATGTTTAATATGATTTCACCTCTTCCATAAGCTCCATAGTATCAATGTTGGTATAGCTCTAAGAACAATCCTGAGTTTGCTAGGAGCTTTAGCATACCACCAACATTTTATAGTCTACATAAGATTTCTTCCTACTATATCTACACCTGCACATGAAGCAAAATAGCTACATAACTCTTTCCTCCAAAACATTGCATATTTTTCTTCCTTATCTTTTTTCCCTCATTAGCTCCCATGTTGATTTCACAGAGAACCTCCCATTCGCATTGTTCTTCCACCATGGTTTGTCTTGCTCCCCATTATTGATTACTGGTGAGATATTGGTCATAATATGATCATTCATTTCCTCATATATATAGTGTAATAACTTTTTCTTATCCCACTTGTCTCCAATTATGAAGCTTCTGACCTCAATCTCTTCTTCCCCCTTTTTTTCCTCTTCCACATAATATAGAAGCCCTTGTTTTGTCCAGTTGTCAAACTAGAAACTCACCTCTCCTAACTTAATTTTCCACCATATGTTATGTTCAATCTCCTCTCTAATTTTAATCATTTTTCTCCAAACATGTGACCCTCAATTCCCTTGGGCCATGACATGATGCCATTTTTTTGCAGTATTTGTTCCATATGAGCTCACTCAATAGGTTTTGGTGGATACTCTGACACTACTAAAAAATTGCCAAAAAATGACGGCCAAAAGCGACGGACTGCGTCGCTTTTTTGGTCAAAATCGACAGAAAAGTGACGCAGTCACTTCCGTCGCTTTTTAGCTCGACTTTCAAAAAGCGACGGACTGCGTCGCTAAAAAGTGACGGACAACGTTGTTTTTAAAAAAGCGACGGATTGCGTCGCTTTTAGAGACGGACTGCTTCTCTTTTAGCGACTGACTGAGTCTCTTTTTTACTATTTTTTTTTGAATTTTTTTAAAAAAGTGACGGACTACGTTGCTTTATTTTAATTTTCATTTTTTTTAATTTCTAAAGGGCGACGCAGTCCGTCACTTTTCTGGAAATTTATTTTTTGAAAATCCCAGAATAGAGACGAATAAAAGGACACTGTTCGTCGCTTTTCTAGAAATTTTACTTTTAAAAACCCAAAAAAGCAACGGACAAAACCACGCTGTCCGTCGCTTTTCTGGGTTTTAAAAAAAATTAAAACCCAAAAAAGTGATGGACTAAACCACGCTGTCTATCGCTTTTTATGCAATATTTTTGACAGTAGCAGCTCGCAGCTTCTGCTGCCCACCTGCAAATGCAATTCAATTCAATTCTACACTATTCAGCCTAATCAAACACACACAATTATAAACAATCTAAACAAAACATAAAACAACAAACTTAAAATAACATTCAAAAGTATCTAAATCATAAATTAAAGACTTATAAAGTCTTTTAAAATTCGTTTTAAAATTTCAAAAAGTTCATAAATGTCCAGAGATCTAAACTAGGGAGTGAGATCTACATAATCATCCTCATCACTCTTGTCGTCGGTGTCATCGGGAGCCGAAGTAGTAGGTCGACGAGCGAGGTTCATCACTTGTTCTTTGATTTGCTGAACGGTCTCACTCATGCTTTGTTGTTCAGCTACTCTTTTCCACTCCGACTCTGCTAGTGCCGCTGTAAGTTTAGCTATTTGATCCGACATAGCAGCAATCTGAACACCGTCAAGTGCCTCAGCTTGACGTGACGATCCAATACCTTCTAAACCTGATTGAAGGCGTCTAACATCGTTGCGAGAACCTAGACCATAGCATCTACCCTTGTGTGTCCCCCCTACCACTTTTTCTTTCCAAATCTGAGTGGACAGTTCAGGTGTCAATTGAACCGAACTATCTAGATTCTCAGCGACGTACTTATGAAAGTCATTCTGCATAT
>JAJOOR010006530.1:0-34107 GCA_036250505.1 Solanum acaule | reverse complement strand
TCACTGCTTTCATTGTGTCATGCCTCTCATACACAATGACCAAATCTCCATCTTTAATAAAGCGCTTAAGTGATAATTTATTTGCTGGGTCAATCGAAAGAATCATTTAGAATGGTTGGATCTTAATTACCTGCCAAACATAACCCAATAATTACTCGAGAGCTTCAAAAGTGCGGAAAAGAAAACAGCAGAGACCCAATAAGCTATGTAGTTTGAAAAACAGAACTGTAACCTTAACGATTCGTCAAACCTAAAGCTTACTAGTTCGGTCAACCCTGTAGCTTTAGTCCAAATCTTGTGTATTTGTCTTAAGAAATCCATTGAAAATGTGCAACGCTTCTTGTAGTTAATGAATACTGGGCTTGCTAAATATTACATCCCATTAGCATTAGGAGCACTATTTCTTCTAGAAACTATGTACTATCCCACGCCTTTTCCTAAAAGAATGTGCCAAACCTTGAGTACTATGAAACTCAAATCAAGTCATTTGCCCAAGTTTTAGATGGGGGGAAACGAACTGTTTTGGCCTTTTCCTTTCTCTGGATTGAGATACATGCTTTCTCTTCTACTACTCTGAATAGTTCAAATTACTAAAATGATTACAAATAATTGCCTATATGTTGCAGAGGCCAATCTAATACAATAAAGTACTGCTCACATACTAATCCTTTCATCAGGTTGATTAAGCATCTTGTTTAGGATCACGCTTCAACTCCTAATGCATATGATTATTTTTGCACTCCTACCCCCAAGCTCATCATATTACGGTAACATCTGACCTACTGCAGCACTCACCCTTTATCTGGACTTTGGACTGACCATGCCTTCCAAAGGTCAATGCAGTTATATTCAGCATAAATAGGCAAATAAAAATTACTATCACAATACTCTATTTTCCATCAACAATAACACAATCAGGTGATTCAATCCAATAAAAACATTAAATGAATAACCTTTTTCTACCATAATTAGTTAAACCAACAGGAACAACAAACTCATCAGACTTAGCAATTCAAACGGACAAGCAAGCCAATCAAAGTTATCTATTCCAAGATTCTTCTTTCAGCTAACAACCTAATAAAATTCCTATAAAAAAGTTCCAGAAATTGACAATTGTATGTTCAAAAAAGGTCATACCATAACTAGTTGAGTCTACTACATGAATCCTTTATTCCAAGATTCTTCTTTCAGCAAACAACCCAATAAAATTCATATAAAAAATTGACAATTACATGTTAAAAAATGCTCATTCCATAACTATTTGAGGTCGACTATATGAATCTACTATATCTATTCTAAGATTCTTCTTTTACTAAAAACCCAATAAATTACATATAAAAATTTCAAGAAATTCACAATTATATTTTTAAAATTGTTCATAGTAGGTTACCTGCATCCCAATTATGGCCAAATAGAATTATTACAAGACGTTCTTCTTCAGCAAGGATAGCTTGATTTTGGCCTCGTACAAAAGGGTAAGAGTGAGGACTCGCTTCTGAAGCTTATAGCCTCGTCCTCGCTGGAAAGAAGACGACGAAGGTCTGGTTGTTCACCGTGTTCCGCCATGTATCTGTCGTGTATTGAGGAAGGTATGTTTGAATTATGATTGTGAACGTTGGAATTCTTATTGTGAACGTTGGAATATTTCCTATGTATTTGTTTATCATTTAATTTTATTTAGTTATAAATACGTAGGTGAATATTTGAGAAAATGGCCAAACCCTCCCCCCCCCCCCAAAGCTATTACCAAATTCTCAACTACACACTTATTCTTCACGGGGTCCTATCACCCCTGAACTTTTTAAAAGTGAAATATCTATCCCCCTACAAACTCATGTCCAGATTCGTATTAGGTAGTAATCAACACACGCTGCCACATAATATTACCCTTTTTTTATAAAAAGAATAATAATTACTCTTTTATATATATATATATATATTCATCTTCTCCTTTTCTCTTTCTTTTCCATTCCTCCATTTCTTTTTCTTTGAAGCTTCTGCAAATTTGACGACGAGGATGTCATGACTACCACATCTTCGACCTTCACCGGAATTCTAAACACCAGGAAATCTCATTCTCTAAAGCTAGAGACAGACGAAAAACTTTATCACTGATTAATGTTTACAACAATTTCAATAAATGGGTCTTCTTCATTAAAGGGTATGTCACCCAATGATGAATTCTTCTCCATTAATTGAATCTATTACTTAGTGAACTCTTCCATTAATGACTAGTCTAAAGTTCGATTCTTCTAACTTTCAATTTTGATTTTGAGCTACCAACAAATTTTCAAAGTGATGAAAAGTGGAGATATGATGAAAAGTATGTGATTTGAAGATATGAATTGGCTTAGTGATGAAAAGTTGATGAGGGCGGTGACCTGGTGGTCGAGGTTAGCCCGCCAGTGTCTATGGATCTTATGAACATTGAAGGGAAAAGATAAAGAAGCTAAAAAAAATAAAAGGAAACATAATTTCTTTTTTTTTTAAAAATAGAATATTAATATGAAATAAATTAAATATTTATAAAGTTAATATTGTAATCATCTTTTTATCTCTCACTATACCTTCTTTGCCACATCAGCATTTAGGGAGCAAATAACTACACTTTAAAATAGTCCAAGGGGGTAATAGGACTCCCGTAAAGTATGAGTGTGTAGTTGGGAATTCGGCAATACGTTGGGGGGTCTTTTGGCCATTTTCTCGTGAATATTTCAAATGTTATGATTCATTTTATCCTAAATATTGGTGATTTATTTTTGACAATAATATTTTAATATTTTTATATAGTAATTTAATAGTTATCCATTTTAATATATTTTTGGTAGAATTTAATTTCAAATTCTAATTTTAATATTGACTACAATTTTTAAATTTAAATTTAGTCAAATCTTTTCAAATCTCTAAATATGTATTTTCTCTTTAGATGGAAGAATAAAATCTCTCTCCAAAAAGAATTTGTTACCTAGTTTTACTCTTCATCCCAACATATTTTTTACCCCATTTTCTTTCCTGCCAATGTTTTTTCCTTTATTTTATTTTATTTTATTTTATTCAACTCCCTTTCCCACGTAAGTTTCCCAAAAATCAGCCCCAAATGATTTTATATCACTATTGATGAAAATAAAGAGATAATAATAGTTCAACATTTTTGGGTAATCTATTTTATAAAATATATAAATTTAAGATAATTTGCAAATGGACATAATATCACTATTATTGAAAATAAAGACATAATTATAGTTCAATATATCTATGTCTGATCTATTTTATAAAGTATATAAATTCAGGGCTATCCACAATTACTATAATCTTTGCTATAATATCTATCCTTTGGGTGAGAACCTTATGCACACTGAAAAAATTCTCATTATGTAATAGTCTGTAAACCACACAAAAAATATAAATCGTACTGGACAAGTCATATGCGACAGACTCGACTCAGCAATCATTAAGTATAAATATATAATATATATAATTATTATATTGGTTTTATATATTTTAACTAGTGCCGATTATTAAATTTGGCCGAAGGGACATAAACGAAAGAATCTCAATAAATAGAATATTACTGTTAAGAGTTTGTCTTATTTCTCTCTTTCTTTCAGCATCACTATTATTGTAGGACAAACCATTCTCCTACATAGACATGCCTTAACTTGGCATCAACGGGCAACTATGACCTTTAACTTTGGGTGTGCACAAGTAGGCACTTAAACTTGTATAAAATTGAATAAATGGACACATTTGTCATACATGACACCCTACATGAAAAGTCTGTATCCTACGTGTGACACATGTGTCTATTTGTTCAATTTTATACAAGTTTAAATGTCTACTTGTGCACACTCAAAGTTGGAGGGCATAGTTATCCGTTGAAGCCAAGTTAAGGGTAATGTTTATGTATTATGTCTTAAATATTACTGAAAAGGTCTGTTTTTAATTTTTATAAACAACAATAGTACTTTCATTTTCTTTCTTTTCTATTTTTCCTTCTTTTTTTTTGTCTTGATATGTCTTGCAAACACTTTGTTGGTATCTCGTGTGTTGTCCTTATGGTTAAAGAAATTCCTTGAGAACTTACTAAATAAAATTAAAGAAGTCATGTTGTTGGCGTTAGATATTAGAGATTGAGATGTAATTGTTATTGCTTGCTTGAAGGTTGGTTTGTTTGTGACTAAAATTGATTAATTTAATTGGTCCTACTTTTGCTTTTACTTTTACACCCCTATAATTTAAAACTAATAAATCAAGACATTACTTACACTATCACAGGAGGGAGTGATCAACCGGCCAATTTTCATCGGTGTAGTGCTTCATCCTTAATCATAGGTAGTACTTTCAAGTCCTAGGTATGAAGAAAATTCTATTGAAGCGCCACCTTCAAATAAACATAAAGTGCTTGATTCGAATTTAATCGGGGCTCTAATTGGCGCATCCGAAAGGGAAGAAGTCAGTATACTAATAACACCTTTGGGAGACCCCCAACAATAAGGAAGTTAACTATTGATTAATCCAACAAATTTAAGAGTTACTCAAGATCATCTGGATAAAAGATTAAACTCTCATGTAATTCGATATTTTTAAATTCAAATTTTGTCTTCTTCTAGCTAGTTTAGATATATAAAAAATCATTAGATGTAATTTTGTAATCTACTGGATATTTGTCTTTAATCTAATGAAGATAAAAAAAAATTGGAAAGAAAAGATACCTTTAGTTATGCTTAGGATAGATATTAGGGAAAAAGGACGAATTTATCCCCGAACTTTGCTAAATGTTACGTCTATGCCCTTCGTTATACTTTGGGTCCATCTCAGTCCTTGCTATCCAATTATTGGTACACAGATGCCTCTCTCACTAACGGCCCCCTCATTTTGTACACATGTCTTAATCCTAATCAACTACCCATTTGATCATTATTTTTCAACCCATAAACTAACGACCGGCCCCATAAACCCGACCCACAATTAAAAGATCCACCCGACCCACAACCAAATAACCCTTCATCTTTTTTGTAAGAAAATATCATTGATTCCTTGCTTATCAAAAAAAAAAAGGAGAAATAAAAAAAACTTCATCTGGAATAAACTCAATGTATCCTTCTTAAAGTTGCAAACAACAACAATTAATCAACCTCTTTCTACAACACAAATAGATTGTAAGAATATTTTCAATCCTGTGCAAAATTAAAATAAAAAACTTTCCAACAACAACCACAAAAATATGGTGCACTTGGTTCAATTCACTTGGCTGGAGATGAAGCTCGTTGTTGGTTTGTTGGCTTTTTCTTCATCGTTGGAATCTATTTGTTGTTGACTGTATTGTTTATTGATTTTATCAAACTTCAATTTTGCCGGAGCTTGGAGCTCGCCATTAATGGTGGAACTCAAGAAAAATGAAAACTCAATTTAAAGCTTGAAGCTTTATCCATCAATGGTGGTAGTATTTTTAACCCGTTTCAACAACAACTAATCAATTTAAGTTCAAATTTTCTTATTTGATTGCAAACCCACTTTTCTTGAAGCTTTGTCCATCAATGGTGGTAGTATTTCCAACCCCTTTCAACAACAATAAATCAATTTAAATTTGAAATTTTTGTTTCTATTGAAGACTCACTTTTAAACCTGAAGTTTTGTCCATCAATGGTGGTAGTATTTCCAACCCCATTCAATAACAAATTAAAATGGGTCTCTTGTTTTTCAATGAAAGCACATGCTACTGTGTCTTTGTTTTAATGAGATTTGAAAGAGCTTCAAATGAAAAGGTAGTGAAGAACAATTTTGTCTTTTGTTTGATTTAAAAGGTTTTGGGTTATGTTTTAATGGAGGAGGGCTCTTTGTTTTTTATTTTAATTTTAAATGTCATGGTGTTTTAATTTGTGTCATGGGTGGGTAAATTATGAAAAATGGGTGGATCTTTTAAATTTAGGTAAATAAACAAATAAAATCGAGTAAATGGTTGAGATGAAACCAACGTGTCCGTCCGTTAGTTTTAAGGGTATACGCAACCCAAAAGAGTAACGGTAAGGGTATATACAACCCTAAAGTATAACGAAGACTATTAACATACCATTTGTGATAGTTCGGGGTTATATTTGTCCTTTTTCCCTAGATATTATAACTACTAATTAACTACATTAATACATGATACCAATACAGTCATTTTCAGAAGCAGGAAACACAAATAAGTCTTTAAGATAATTATGTTAGAAAATAATTAAGAGAATTATGTTTACTAATCTTACAAATAATGAGTAGGACTCGTTTTGTACAGCCTATTTAATTATTTAGGGTTTTATTTTCAAACAAAGCTATTTCTTATCGGATGAATGAAGCGATACTTTCCTTATTGAAGACTTGGTTTTTGTTGACTATTGCGAAATTGAACTACGTGATTGTGATCAAGTTATTGATAATCAAGTATTCTTGTTGCTTTGAAATTATTGTAAGTTACTTTCCGTTATGCTTTACATAATGATAATTGCCTTTTGTCTTGAAAGTATGAGTGGTTAACACCATAACTAGGGTTGTGGGAACCATGACGAAAATCTAGTATTAAATTCAAAATAAGAGTAAAGGCGATTGTTAGTTGCGCATGTGATTCTTGCTTTCATTATAATGTCTTTCTAATTAGTGCACGCATTAGAACCTGCCTGTATTTTTCACTTGTTAGAGAGAAAAGTGGTAATTAGGAAAAAGTAAAATCGAATCCTATCTGTTTGTACTGAAAATTCAAGTTCGGGAGAAGCGAATTTCAATAAAGAACAACTGCAAGGGTAATCTTGAAATCATTCTAAGACCGAGAGGTAAAGAATGAAATTCATCTATTAGAGCTGAGAAGCATTAATTAGGTGTATCTATCTTCCTAGGCACATGTAATGCTAACAACTGACCGTTACTCGTACACGATTAAATACTAAGTGAAAGTCATGGGGAACACAATCCTAGTCTCATAATTCAATTACTACATATTCGAAGTTAAAATGATTTTACTCTTGTGTAACACTCTGAAAACTAGTAGGCCAAACTAGAGCTTTACGTGAAGGTTTTAGAGTTTGGCTAGAGGGTTAGAATCGTAAAATGACTCCCCGTAGCTTAGTAGACCGTCTAGGGTTTTGTTTGAGGGCTGCAAGTCAAGGCCAAGAGGGCATGAGCCAAGGCAATGGGGCAAAGGCCAAGGCTGCCCCATGCTTGCCATGGCACTGCCCATGACCACGAGAGCCTTCACGGCTCGTGGTGGCCACCACAGATTGTGGTGCCACTTGTGGTGGTGAGGCAGTGTGCCCGTCAAGGCTGCCCAAGTTGGCCTCCTCCCCACGAGACACTTCATGGCTCGTGAAGGCCTTGACGGCTTATGGGAGTGGCCGTGAAGATGCCTTCAACTTGTGAAGGCCAAGACCCCAAGGCCAAGCCACTGCCCAAGGACCACGGGCAGGACCACGGCTCGTGAGCCTTGTCGTGGTGCCTGGGAGTAAGTTGCCTAGTGAGGGGTATTTAGGGAAATTCCGATTTAGGTCCAATTAAAGTAAGGTCGTTTTGGGTAAGTTTAGGGTCACTATATAAGTCATTTTTAGGTCAAATTCACCCAAACTAAGTCATTTTTCACAAACACCCAAATCAAATAAAAAAGTTCATCTCCTACACAATATTTCTCTCTCTAGAACTCAAGGAAGAAAAAGAGTAGAATTGGAGCTAGGGCTTGAAGAAACAAGGCTTCTTCCTTCAATTTCTTTGGAGAATCATCATCAAGGTGTGGTAGCTCTTCATCTATGGGAAAATTTCACCCATAGAGCCCCTCCAAAACTATATTTCAAAGCTTGCAATTTCCCAAAAGTTAGGGTTTTATTTTCAAAGATGCAGCAGTTGGAATGTTGAAAATATGGTTTAAATCTCTTTTCCATATGTAGTTGGACAAAAATCTTCTTTATCAGCAAATTGGTTGCAAATTGATTTGAAACTACCTTGAACATGTATTCAACCTCAATGAACCTGATTCATTGAACCATTAGCTCTGATACCATTTGTTGGGTTATGAGGTGATTAGGGCGTCATGCGGAAATTTACAATTGCAAGTCATATGATAATAAATTAGATGAAAAATAAAATTATACTAAAAGACATAATATTATTATATGATAAGATCAATTGACCTACATAATTAAAAACTAATAAAAAACATAAAAACTGCAAAGGGAAAAATCTCCCCATAAACAAAGTCTCTAAACAACTACATTGTAAATTCTATTGTATTAGCTATGAGAATATGAATTTTTAATTTATAGTTCTCCAAACTTTGCCTCTAAGGAAAGAATAAACCAAATATGGAAGAAAAATATATTTTGCTTTCATGAAAAGTAAAAACATTTATGGTAATGTTTTAATTTGTCTCTTCTTTTAGGAAAAAAATAAACTTCAAATAAGGTAAGAAAAACAGGGCAAAACCCTAACAAATTACTCATAATTTTTCATTTTTAGATTTATCTATCACATTTTATTTAAATTTTAACTTCGCATTACTACAAAATAGAAATAGAGATATTGATGGGTTGACTATTTATTAAATTATAATTTCATATTACTGCAAAATATAAATTGATAAATTTTGTATAACTTGAAAATGTGAATTTCCTACTTAAATTATCATCTAATAATTAGCAAAACACACTTAGACGCTGACTAAATTAAATATTTATATAGGAATGCTTCTAGGCGTGTTTGTCAATAAAATCTCTGTTCACTTGACATATATAACAACTATATTATTTGCCGACACATTATTTTTTTCTTACTATATTTTAAATTGACTTTTTAAAATCCTAAACTCTCCTTCTTTCAATTTAGAGATATCGATGTAACGGCTGAGGCGAGACCACGACTAAGAAGGCGGAGAAGAACATGATGGATGTCATGGTTGAAATAAATTAATTTTTACGGTGATTGTTTTTACCTTTAACCTTAAATTTTAATATAGTATTAATTTATTTAAATTTACCATGATAAAATATTTTTTAACATGACAGAAATTTTAAATAAAAAGTCACACATCACTAGAAACTAATCGAGTTGTGTTTTAGTAACTATTGAATAATATTTCAAATATAAAAACTCACATTTTCAATTGTTTAGATATGAAACTTAAAAATTAAAATAATTATCCTTAGCTCTAAATTATACAATAATATTATTAATGTAGAAGATAAAAGAAACAAAGAATGAAGAAAATTATGGAGATCACTATCAACGTGGGGAGATGAAAGAAAGAAAAAATAAAAATAAAATAATAAGTAGGGTGATAGCTAAACAAATTTACACCTACCCAAAACCACCTGGTGCGGACTGATATTTAAAAAAAAAACGATAACTATGGATAGATAGAATAATACTCCACAATCAGGTTCAATGTATAAAGAAATAATAATTTAATTGAAATATTTTTTTCCTTAGGAAAGAATGATTAATCAATTTTTAAGGAACATTTTAGTAATTCAATTTTTTGTTTGGGAACTTTCATTTTTAGTATAGTGTGATGATTATTAATTTTGCTTCTTTTCAAAAATATTTATTGTTTCATCAAAGTTTATGGTAACTGTCAACTGTATTTATAGCATGTATACATTACATATTTCAATTTTTTTTTTTTTTATATCACTGCATTACACTTTCTCCCGATGAGGTGTATTCTAATTGATGGTTCATTGTGGTTATACACCATTAATATAACCTGAAATTTCGATGTTTTTTTTCAACTCCATATACACTTCCACACCAATATCATTATATACTATATTTAATTATTTATAGACATACAACTCCATTCGGCGATATACTAGTTGATTTGTATTGTTTTACGAGGCTACTTCAAAACTGAAGCACCAAGGTCTACGTACGAAACATGTTTTTTGATCACGATACCCCATCTAATTGTAATGATATAATAATGTCACATTCTATTGCTCAAATGTAGAAATAAAAATTGTTGTACTACACAATTTTGTTGTTTTCGAAATGATGAGATAGTGTGATTTAAGTATTCTAAATTATGAAAGAGATATTTTAATGGTGGACAAAGGTTGTATACGTGCTCCAAATTACTGTATCAATGGAAGACAAAATCTTTATCTGCTTCAAAATTCTGTAGCAACGGTAGACAAAAGCTTTATATGCTAAAACAGAACTCAATGAAGAAATTTCTTTCTCTAAATTCCACAAAATTTCCAATGGAGATTTTCACAAACGTATCGAATTCAATTTTAATTGATGATTCAACATGACAATTTTATTACCTACGATTTCAATAGATAATTCGTGCTTTTACAAGTGTGTTATAATTTTTCACTACTGAAAAACATGTTTCATTTTTATACAAAATCTTCTTAAAAGTGCGATTCACACTAAATCATAGCAAATTCAATTATGAAAAAGATCTTATATCATTGCCAATTAATTTATTATATATACACAAATACACGTATTCTGGCGCACGAATATAATACATCCACAAAAACTCAAAATAAAATACTATTTACATTTTATAAATACCAAATTATCAAAATATTGATCCATAGCAATTAATCAGTCTAAAACCACGTCACGATCACAGAGAGGTGCTAATTTTTCTTTATCATAGGCAAAACTAGTAGTAGTGGTAAAGAAGGGCCGAAGTTCGTTGGGCTTTAGCATACCAGCCTTGCAATATTTTTTGTTTTCACCCTAAAAATGGCTTTCCCGCCCAAGCCACCTTTTACTATTTTGTTGCTATTTTTTCCGTAAATCTCTCAGAGATTGTTTATCATCATCATCTTTCTTATGCACATAATTGTGACTCACCAAAGTTTTCAGGAGATCAAAGAGAAATGCAGAAAAAGCATAATTACTTCTGCTGTTACTTGAGAACTAGGGTTACACTAGTTCAAAATGGATTCCCCTGAACCTTCATCAAAAATCACCGCTACCATCAATAATACCTTGTCTTCAGACCCTGTACCTGCCCAAGTAAAATTCACATATGCATTTTACATTTTCTGTCAAATTTGATTTGATTTAATGGGTGGTTATTGGATCTTTTGTTTGATTTTGTTTTGTTTTCTGATTGCTTGGTGTAGTAGGTCTTCGTGAAGGTGGAATTGGGTTGAGGTTTTTTTTTTGAAATTTTGTTGGGAATTTTTTGTTATCAGAATAGTTTGGATTTTAGGATTTTGTTTTGGGTTGAGATTAAGTGCAAGTTAATTTCAAGTGGGTTGAGGTATTCTGATTAAATTTGTTGAATTAATTCTTAGGTAACTCATTTAGTTTCTGATAATTTGGTTTAATGAGATTTTGTGAGTTAGAAGTAGGATGTTAAGTGTTTTCAATTGACCAGTGTTTGGGATTGAAGTAGGATGAAATTTGAGTTCTAGGTTTTGTAGGAGGAATCAAAGATTGTATATGCTAGAGTTTATGTTCTGGCTATTGGATTTGATTGATTCTTAAGTTTGGATCAAAGACCATTCTCCGATTTTTCGGATTATCTTGTTCAATAGGATTCTAAATATTTTGTATTGTTAACAATTGTGACTTATAGTAAGTACATTTTAAGTAGTTTCTAATTATGTAAAGTTTTGTTTGAAAAAAAGATTAAAGATTCGCCAAACGGTAGTTAGTTTGACCTTCGTACTCCGAATCAAGCCAAACAAATTGAAACAGAGAGAGCAGTGTATTATTAGATACTTTTCATATCCTTGTCCTAACCACTCAAATTTTGCTTTGAGTTAATTTGCAATTTCTTGAAGCTCTCTGCATTGAACCCTGAATTATTGTCAACTTAACCAGTGTCTAGATTAAGGGTGTATGTTGGTTGCTCTAAGGAATGAGTTGTTTCCTCATTCAATGTGTTTCTCTTACTTTTTTATTTTGGTCTCAGGATTCACCTGTCTTCAATTATATTAGCAACCTCTCTCCCATACAGCCTGTCAAGGGCGCTCCAATTGTGCAAGATTTCTCAGGGCTGAATTCTCCTCCTCTTCTGCTTACCTCACCCCGAATTAATACACACAGTCGATCGAGCCTTTTGAAAAGGTGTTATAAAATTATCTTTAAGAGTCTTTGTATTTATAATGTTGATAAAATATACTATTCATTCCCATCAGGCAAAAACTAACTATTTCAGAACCTTAAACATATCTCAGGAGCCAGTTTCCTAAATTATCCACTGAAGTGTTTTCTGGGAAGAATGAGGATTATAACAATGCTATCACAGATTCAGATGGCACTGGAGTATTTTTTTCTCCATTGAGAAGTGGACTAATCCCTTTTGTTCAGAAAGTATCTGATAATAACATCTCTGTGCATGAGCAAAGTGGGACTCCCATAAGATGTGTGGATGAATTCTTAGTTGATGTTTCAAACTCAGAGTCTGGCAATCCTTCAAATTCAAATAATACGAGCCCAGAAGTAGCTGATAGTATTCCTCAATCTCCTAATAGTGCAGAAGATTCAAAGGTATCTGTCGTTAACATTGCAAGTAAAGATGAAAGAAAAGACGAGATTCCAGAAGATGCAGCCCGTGTTGTTGTAGAGCAAGCTGAAGAGGACAATAAGGGAAAGTTCCCATCCAATCAGAAATATACTGAGGTTTACAGTACCTCCGATCCTGACCTGCCATCTCATGGTTTCTGCACAAAGATTGTTCCCGGCTTGGCTGCTCATAGTTCGTTGCATTATCATTATGGTGACCAACAAATGGCTCAGGTAAATACCATTCCTTTCTATTTGATTTTGGTAGGAACTCATGTTCTATGAACTATCTATGTCATTTGAATTTTGCAGCTTTCAAGGGCTGTCCACACTATGTTGGACGAGGCTTCTAATATACCGATCAAATCTCTGGAGACTGCACATGATTGCAGAGATGATAGTGATAAGATTAGAATGTCAATTGCACCAGATGAAGGCATTGTGCTGCATGATTCTCAAACCAAGGTATGAGATTTTCATATCTTGATGCTATAGCCCAAAACTGAACCAACATTGGTACTTATGAAAATTTAGTGAGATATAGGAAAATGAGTGATATACTTCCTCTTGCAACTTGCAATGTTCTTATGTCCTGTCAACATGCTTGCTTAACGTTTTAATGGTCATTGGCTCATACCAAAATCCTCAGTGCATAACTTGTCTTTTTAATTTATGTTCAGTTTATTTTAGCTTTGCAATTCAGTATATTTTACTACAACTCACTTCAACATCAATAAGCTTATTATCATTGTTTCAGAAGATGAAATAAGACATTCCTTTTATACTAATGAATTGAAGTTAAAATCATGAAGAAGTTCATTTATGTTTTTGATAATAGAGAAATCCCTCACGAGTTTGCTTGCCCAACTTCAGTTGGTCCACACGTTAAACTTGAGAGGGTATGGCCCCACCGTTTTCTTTGCTTCCATGTAAATACCAAGCTTCAGTTAGCGGCAAGATTTGAACTCGTGACTTGCACCCTACCCTCTGAACCAAATCCCTAGTGGCTTGTTGTCTCTACTTGAATGCACTTCCATTTAAATGATGTGAAGCTTCATCTCATAACACCTTGCCCTCTAACTCGAAACTGATCTTGGATGGAGGAAACAATTACTTTTTTCCTCACACAAAATCACTGTTGCTTTTGGAAAAAGTAGAATGAGGAACTTAACAATCTTGATTACACTATTGCATTTTATTACGACAAATGAACACCATATAGTTCTGGCCTTAATGGTTACAAAATATGTAGGCTGGTCAACATCAAAGCGGAATAAGTAGGCGCTGTCTCCAATTTGAAGATGCTCAACAGAAGATGGCACCAACTAGCTCAAGTTCACAGAATGCTTCAGGTATTGTGAGCTGTTCAATAGTACCAGTCAGGCCTGCTGTCATAGAGGTTGTAGAACCAGTTTCATCAAATAGATCATCAAAATTGACCCAACTGGTATCTTCCTCTGTTAATTCTGAAAGCCTAAATGTGAAAGTCTCCAAGCCATCTGGTATTGGCTTGCACTTAAATAGTATAGTTAATGGTATGGAAGCTGGTTCTGGTGTAACTGTAAGTGTGAAATCAACTCAGAGGGGAAACTTGAGCATTCGGGGGAAGAAGTTGACGTCCATGATGAGCTGTCATCCTTCTAAGAACTTGAAGAATTGCTTGATATCTTCGAATGTGGTTGGGAGCAACTTGACAATTGGTGACAATGACAGTAAACATGAAAGTTATGGGTCAGATGCAGAAAGTGTTGCAGCTTCTTTGTCTCTTCATAATGCCAAACCTTTAAATGACACTGTGCTCTTGAAGCCAACAGAGCATACTCCAAGTAACAAAAGGAAGTTTAACTCTGAACACATCGACAGCAATATGGATTACAATCAGTCAAGCCCCCAAAAGAAAAGGCAAGTGTGTTTGTTATCTCTAGGAACTGGATAGCTTAAATTGTCTGCATACTTCTTACAGAATTGCATGTTTGTGTAATTCAGGAAGAAAACCTCAGATGGAAATGATGGTGATGGGTGCAAACGCTGCAATTGTAAGAAGACTAAGTGCTTGAAACTGTAAGTTTGAAATATTTGTGTCACTGATCTTCAACATGTTACATATCTACTGATTTTTTTGTTTATATTCAGGTATTGTGATTGCTTTGCTGCTGGAGTATATTGTGTGGACTCTTGCACTTGCCAAGGCTGCTTCAACAGACCAGAATATGAAGACACTGTTCTTGATGTGCGACAGCAAATCCAGTCTCGGAATCCCCTGGCATTTGCTCCAAAAATTGTGCAGCATTCCACTAGTTCCCCTGCGAATATTCTTGGGGTATTCCACTCTTCTGAGATTTTCTTTTATTTAGGAAGCTCAATCTCCTGATAATTGACATAACCACTTGCAATGTTACAGGAGGGTGGAGCAAGTTTTACGCCTTCCTCTGCAAGGCACAAAAGAGGGTGCAACTGCAAGAAGTCAATGTGTTTAAAAAAGTACTGTGAGTGCTACCAGGTACATTTCTCTCAGATACCATGCATTTTAAATACCCTCTGATTTTTCTCAATTATCTGAGTAAGTCCTTTTTCTTCTGTCTTAATAGGCTAATGTTGGATGTTCCAGTGGATGCCGCTGCGAAGGATGTAAAAATGTCTTTGGTCCGAAGGAAGGTATTAGTAATTTCCTGTCAACTTTGGAGCTACAATGTCTTTTTCGCTAGAAAAGAACTGCCTAGGATCTTAAGCAGAATGTTATTTTGCCTATGCTTTTGCCTTCCGCTATTGATACTTTTGTTGATGGTTCTTTGTATTTATTTCGGTGTAGGTTTCCCATTAAGTACATGAAATGACTTTGCATGTATTCGAGTATTCCCACTTCACCTCTACAAGGAGAGATAGTAGCTTTTCAATCTACTCAAAGTCTCAAACTAAACAAGAGAATGTTTATTACTCTATGTTAAGTTGTGTGACTATCTCATCTGAACATTTAAGTTGTTAGAGAGAACACAACTTTATTTTCTTAATTCAGCACGCCATCTCATGTGCTGGCCTGAATCATTTTCATGGGTCAAGCTTGTGGAAGTTCTCTTTGATAATAGGTGGTGGTGAGACCGTGAGATTCGAACAAGGACCTGTCTACTTTGATACTATGTTGAAGTTGTGACCATCTCATCTAAAAGCTTAAGCTATTATTTTTTGTATTATGTCTTCAACTCTCTACATTTCTCTTTCTATTGTTTCTGGCTATGTATGTACATACTGAACCATAATCCTGTTTTAGAGCTGTCCTTGTAGAAAAAACATGCTTGCTTTCATACAATCTAATTAATTATAGCCATTCATGTACTATTTACTCTATATTCCTTTATTCTCAACGTTGAGGGGGTTACCTTGCTGTGCTACTATAGAATTCTTTGGGAATTTTCTTTTCTTTATTACCCAAAAATGAGTAGTTAAGCATTCAAAAGTGTCAGGCTAACATTTTCCTTGTTCAGACTAAACAAGAGAGACCAATTTTTTTACTTCTGGAACATAGTGTTTGTACTGCAACAGCCTCCATGGTGACAATGTTTCATATCACTGTGATATGATCAAGTGTTAGATCTTGAGCTGCCTTATATTTTCTTTCTTGACCATTATGCTGTGCGTTTTTTTTTTTTCTGTTCTCTAATGTTTTTGTTTCTCTTTCTTTTTTCCTTTCGTGTTTAGAATATGGTATAGATTTGGTGAATAAACACTGCATCACTGAAAGATTGGAGAGGTCAGTTGAGGAAGAGGTAGAGATGGTGACAGCTACAAGTGGGTTATTGCAAAGTGGTCCAATAAATCAATGCAACTCAACTCCCTTGACACCTTCATTCCAGCACTCAAAGTAAGATCCTTGTGACTTCTGTTGTTCCATCAACTCCTATCATGAGTACTTCATATGGTTTTCTCATTTCTACTCCCGAAAAATTGATTTTCTTATTTTCCCTCTTACTATTGATACCTCTATGCAACTTTAGCAGTGTGGATGCATCAAAATCTTGGTTCACTTCTGGAAGATACCTTTCTTCACCTGAATCTGGCCAAGCTAATACAGCACCATATGGACTCTCCCCAGGATCTCCTAGAAGTTCTAATAATCATGACATACATCAGGAAACTACTGGTAATATGCTGGATCTTGTTACCTTCGATCATGAGTTTAATTATGGCAATGCAAAGTTAGCAAATGAAATTTCACCAGGGTTTCATGTGACTGGCAACATGGATGATATTTTGGCGCTGCCAAAGTCACAGGATTGGGCAAGTAATTCAGGTGGTCAACTGATTCCTCAAACTGTCCATTTCCAGTCCACAGATCCGGTAAGCTGGCATAACTCACCGATGACCCATATGACCCAGTTTGACGGGAGTGGAATGAACACTCTGGAATTGCTAGACTCTGATAAGAAGCCATATGTGATGGAAGATGACACACCTGAAATACTAAAGGACTCTTCTATACCACAAATTGGTGTTAAATTAAACTCCCCGAATAAGAAGCGTGTTTCTCCACCTTATCGTCATTTGAATGAGATTGGTTCTAGTTCATCTGGAGGAGGCTTAAAAACTGGCCGGAAATTCATATTGCGAGCTGTTCCTTCTTTCCCGCCACTTTCCCCATGTATTCAATCCAAAGATGTTGCTGCTCATAGTACCAATAATTCTGAAAAGGATTGCAGCAGCAAATAACACACCTAGAGGTGAGAAATGTTGCTTTTCTCTCTCACTTTTAGCACAATACATAACCTTGCAGCTAATGAGCTGGGTTAGTTATTTCTAATTCTAACTTGAAGGCTTCACAGTGAACTAGGTTTGTGTGATAAAAGGAATGAAAGACGGTTTTTAAGATATGAACATCCTTGCATGAACAATGTGATCTTAGTGGAAAAGCATGCTGCCGCTGGGTTTCACTGTCCACACAGTGAAGAATGGGAGGGGGGAAATCCTTTGCCTTCATATGAGAACTCTTTAAATCTCCTTGGAAATCCTATATATTTTAGTTAAAACTGAACATAACTCTAGTTTTTTCGCTGCTGTTTTATCATGTAGAAGAATTCTTCTTGCATTACTTTGTACTACATTTCAGATTCTTTAAATTGGCTTATATGCATCCAAGTACAATAATTGCTATTACTTGGCTCATACTGTAGTTGATGATGATGGCAGAAGTAGCATTGTCTACTTCATATGAAAAAAAGAATGTTTACAAAGCCAAGTCCTAGTTCCCAAAAGCCTCCATTGGTTGCGCTAGTAACTTGATTAAAATGCTCTTCCCTTAGTTTATTTGACAAACTTTTTATTGTGGAGAATGGAGATCTTTTAAGTTGTTTTACGACCATCCATGCCTTTTGTATTTCTTTTCATTAAAAAAAATAAATTTAACAATTCAAATTTTGGTTAGCTAATTATAACTTGAGGTTTTGATACAGTGATTCTCTCGTGTACTAAGGGGTTGTTTGATTACTGATTAGAGTTATGCAGGTAGAAGTAATGCAAGAATTGTAATTTTTACATATGTTAACTATGTGAAATTGTAAAATGATAACTAAATATCGTATTCGGTGTGCAAAATTTTATACATAGCAATTAAAATGCAACCAAACGTGATAGTTCTAGTTTATGCTTGTTTTATCTTACAACTGTTATTATTCAAGTAGTAAACGAACATACTACAATATAGTTGAAGCTCGTTATGCTTAGTTGAATTTAAGTAGCTTTTGAGCATCAAGTGTTATGAAAAATATTTTTCAAATATTGGAATTAAATCTTTTAAATAAGATGTTACAGGAATGGAATGGAGTGTTAGAATATAAATGGTTGCTTTGTTGTATAGTTCCCATATATGATATACTTTAATTCAATGTTGACCAATTTGCCCTTTAGCTATTCCAAGTTTCAATTTTGCCCATATTTTATTTATTTATTACTTATGCTGTCTCATATAATTTGGTAAATATATCCAAGTTTGAGGTTCTTCAAGATATTCTTTAAAATACTTAAATAAGCAATTAATTAAAACATGTCCGTTTTCTACATATCTTGACTTGATTTGCCGTTAATTCACTACACCATTTTAGGCCTACGGCCATCCCGATAAAGTGTAGCCTAAACTAGCAAAAAGTGTGGCGCCTTTGATAAAATGCCACACTTTTTTACTTTAAGCAACACTTTTTAGGGGGTGGCCTAAAAAAGCGTAACCTTTGACATTAGACCACACTTATGAAGTGTCGCCAAACCAGCAACACTTAAAAAGCGTGGCCAAAGAGGTATAAAGGCCACGCTTGGAGTATTTCATTAGCAACACTTTTATCAAATTATACTACACTTAAAAGTGTGACCTTTGCGTTGTTATTGGTTACACTTTAAAAGTGTAGCCTTTTATATCTCACCTACAACAACACTTATAAAGTGTAACTTTTCTTATGTACAAGATAAAATTTATAAACAATAAGCCACACTTTCAAAGTGTTGCAATGTTGTGTAGAATTTTGTAGCCACAATTTAGCCACACTTACGATAAAATTTAGTTTGCATATAATCAATAATCACAATTAAATATATATATAAGTGATATAAAGCACAAAATTAGCTTATAAATAATTCGAAAGTATATATTTCAAATTAAATAAACTTCGAGAACATGTCCCATACATATAGAAAGCAATTTCTTAAAGATCTCTACTAGCAATACATTCCACAAAATCAAATGTATCCAAACAACATTTATGATAATAGTACAAAAATTCTTTATCGTTCACTACAATAGATCGAGTTTACTTCTGTCCTCTACTCATCAAATTCAATCAGCGGCATTTTCCTGCACATTCAAGAGAAAATTATAAGTTAGAGAATCATGTATTTCATATGCTCACTATAATGTTCAATTCCCTGCCCCTTCCCAACCCATTCACAGTTAAATGATCCCCAAACATGTACAAAAATTATAAAATCTGGGAGAAAACAATAGGGCATGTATTCCAAGACTGTTACAGTAGGCAAATATAAATTATAAAATAAATCTGGGAGAAAACAGTAGGCAAACAGTTAAATGATCCCAAACATGTACAAAGCAGACCCAATATAAATGATAAAATCTGAAAGAAAACAATAGGCAAACATACAAATGCATAAAAAACATGTAATAAGTTCATCACAAACATGGGAATTTCTTCACTGCTGTATTATCAAAAGAAGGAAGGGTTTATACATTCTCTTGGGGAAATGAAACTAAACTTGGTCATCAAACTAAGCAAACTATTCTGGAACCCCGTCCATTATTAGGCGCATTAGAGAATATTCCAGTGGTGCAAATTGCAGCAGGATATTGCTCACTGTGTCACATTTTATCAGAGAAGGACAATGGAATGAAACTTTGGTAAGCCAGCATGCCCCACCACTACTAATTCCCCTTATTCTTAACACCAAATAGCAATTGCAAGAAGGACATAATTGTTACTTTTGGAAGAGAACCTGCAGATTGTTCTTGTTGTAGCAAACTTGGAACAGATTCAATTGATCACGTCTTTGTGTCTGGGCACTTTGCCAACTATATCTGGAAATTCTTTTCAGATTCCCTGGGCATTACTCACAGACACATTCCTCTAAGAAATACATTGATGGGGTGTGGAGTATGCAATCTAATTTTGAGGTTCATAAACTTATTCTTCAAACTATAGCCCTATTATTATATGTTGGAACTTTTAGAAGTACAGGTGATATACAAAATATGGAGGCAAAAAGTCTAGCAGTGCAAGAGTCAAATTCCTGGTCTTTAAAGATACTAGCAGACTCCGTATGACAGTCTATCCCTACATAAATTTTCCTTGCAATTGGGGAGAGTTGATGTTGTTGATAGAAGGATGCTGACAACTAGAATTGGCACTAACAACCAGGTTGAAAGTCAGGAAGCTTTACGTGGACTGCACTGGTGTGTTCAACATGGATATAAGAAGGTGATATTGGAGGTCAACTCAGAGCTATTAACCAAATGGCTCAACAATAATGCCAAAACTCCATGGAAGATTCAGCACACCATCAACGAGCTTATGAACACTTCTGGATAGTTGGTCGGACCGACTTCCTCTTCAGCTGTTTGAATTTAAGTAGATCCTCAATATCATGATGTACCTCTCCATTACCTAGTGTTTTTCCAGTCACATGTACCGAAGCAATAACACCTTCCTTGAAATACGTTTGGAACCTAGAGTTATTCATAGGAAGTTTAATTCATTTCTCTTGAATGGACTCTCCAGATTGAAATAACCTCTGTTTAGTTTGTCCTTTCCCTGTAATCATATGTGAGGTACTAAGCTCTTCCCTTAAAGACAATTTAATTACTGATTTGTGCCCAAGCAATTTACTCTTTCCTTGTTGTGGAATGAAATCCTCAGAATTCTTTCTTTTATGTGGTATTGGTGCTTGATCTTTCTTAGCTCTACAATTGTGTTCATTTGCAAGTTGTTCTCTCTTAATCTTGAATAAGTTGGCCAATTCAGCACTTGATCGGTATTGCATATCAAAATCCAGATTCTTCAATGGACTTTGAGCTTTGTTTGGATTCGAACCCTTTTTCTTTAGTATTGCTGATTGATTCATTCTTTCCCTGCAATAATTTAACCTACAAAATAATAATTCATCAGATAATAAGAATAAAGTTTCCTTGGATTAAGGAGGTTCCTTATCAGTGGAAAGGAATGGTGGCCCTGCTACAGTCATACAAGCCTACTCTATACTATGATGTAGTGAACTGGAAATCACCTGAAATGGGTTGGATTAAGTGTAATACTGATGGAGCGAGCAAACGAAATCCATGCCAAAGTTCTTATGGTTTCTGCATCAGAAACCACACTGATCAGCTACTTTATGCAGAAGCGTAAAGTATATAAGTGACTACCAACATGGATGCAGAATCAATGGGCATTTGGAAGACTTTACAATATTGTTTGAGCCAAGGATTCCAACAAGTGAGTCTGGAAACAAACTCTCATACTTTGAAAAACATATTGGTAAGAAACTGGAAAACTCCTTGGGAATTAGTGGAAAGAGTAGAAGACATTCAGCAGATTATGTCCCACATGGATATTATAATCAAGCACATTTTTAGTAAAGTTAATCAGCTAGCATATTACATTGCTAATGTTGCGATAAACAAAGTGGAAAACCAACAATTCCAAAACTTTAATCAGCTGCCAAGCATGGGAAGAAGAATTCTTAATATTGACAAACAACAGATTCCTTCAATCAGAGTTAAAACAAGGAAGATTTACATCAACAACAACGACTAACATGCTTAGTTACATATTTGAAGCCACTGAGTTCCACAACAATACATATAAATCAGATATGAGATATCTTGGGAGCAAAGTATGAACAAGCTAATCTAAGTTATGAGAATCAACAAAAAGGGATACAAGCACCAACAAAACATACGACCAAAGAAATTGGATTTGCAATATTAACGTGCGTCGAACTAAGAGACAATGAGAATGAAACGCGGGAGCAGGTCACCTCCTTTTCATCTTTAACTAAAGAAAACCAGAGAATTAGAAATCAAACACCACCACAAGGTAGGAGGAAAGAAGAGTACTCACAAAGATCCTCACAGTTGGAGTACTAGGTTCGGTATCTTCCTGAACTCATACATCCAAATCGGGTAGTACACCTTCAAAGAAAATGGAAACTTCAGTTGGGTAGAAAAACACGATGATCCATATAACACATTTTCCGACTATGTTTAAGATAGCAAGAATTAGTGCCATAGTTACAATAAGGGCAAGCAAACTTTCCTTTTGTCATTGATTGTCCACATAAGAGCTGCCCACATTTGAAAAGTTTGATTTCTTGAAGCATCATATGTTTCAACCCCAGAATCCCACAATAATTTTAACTCATCTATCAATGGTTGTAAGTAAATATCAATGTCATTTCCAGGTGATCGCCCCAGAATCCCACAATAATTTTAACTCATCTATCAATGGTTGTAAGTAAATATCAATGTCATTTCCAGGTGATCGCGGCCCAGGTATAAGTAAAGAAAGTATAGAATATTCAGATTTCATATATATCCAAGGCGGCAGATTATACACCATCAACATAACTGGCCATGTGCTATGTGATATACTCATGTTTCGAAATGGATTGAACCTATCACTTGACAAGCCAAGTCTCACATTGCGACAATCTAGTGCAAAATCTGGATGCAACCTATCAAAATCTTTCCATGCTAGACCATCAGCGGGATACCTTAACTTTCCATCTTTAGAACGCTCCATGTCATGCCACCTCAAAGAATATGCCGTCTTTGAGCAAATAAATAACCTTTTAAGTCTAGGAATTAATGGAAAGTGTCTCAAAGTTTTTGCTGAAACTTGATGTTGTTTTTTGAAGGCTCAAGCTCACTATCAACTTCAGGAGATTTAATATATCATGAAGCTCCACAAGTATGACAAAATTCATCATCCTTATGATCATTCTTGAACAACATGCAATCATTGGGACATGCATCAATTTTCTCATAATCAAGACCGAGATTCTTAACCATAGACTTGGTTTTATTATAAGAAGGAGGAATGTTCAACTCGGGGATCGCCTCTCTTAATAACTCTAAAAAGAGAAGTGAATGATTCATTGCTCCATTCATGCAGACACTTCAACAAATATAAACGAAGTGTGAATGATAATTTAGAGAATCCTGTACAACCAGGATATAATTCTTGGCTTGCCTCTTCAACCAAGTTACAGAATTTCTTGGCATCTTCATTTGGACCATTATAAACTCCTTCAGCCTATGCAACATCTCTAAATTGATCATTCAACAACCCATTAATATCATCACGCGAGTAATCCATATCATCATCAACATTTAAGTTGATATTCCATTTCCCATGAATCCATCTAGTATAACCTTTAACAAATCCATAGCATATTAGATGATCATAAACTACATTCCTTCGAGTCCAACAAATATTACAACATTTTTCACATGGACACTGAATTTCCTCTCCTTGAGGATCTCCATAAGAGTAAGCAAAATCTAGGAATGATTCAACACCAGCAATATACTCTTTGCTATACCTTGCTAAATCTATCCAATCCTAGGATGTGATAATGGAATTCCTAAAAGAAGATATTAATATTTAATCTTTCAGTAACAATCATTAAATCATTAACTACAGAAATGTATGTCATCAGAATCAGAATCAGAATCATATGTTATGAGATGATCAGATTCATAGTGAGTTTCGAGTACCTTGTTACCATTCTTGTTTCTAATATATACATAATAATAATTATATAAATGTATGTCCTTATTTCAAGGATGAAATATAGTCATTTTACTGTTAAGAGATAAGAAATACCTTGATTTTGGTGTTTGCATAATATTAATTTCCTCTCAGCAAAACCAAAAATAGTTGAGAAGATTTCTTGGTCTAGAATTTTTTTTTGATTAAAATGTGCATATTAAAACTACAGAAAAAATAATATAGTTACATAATGGGTTTGCAAATTGCAATCCACATCCATATTAGAAACCAAATTAAGTAAAACACACAATCCCTTCAAAGTTCACATTTGGAGCTTCTTTGTTGCCTTTTTTTTAAAAGTTCGCAGACACATTGCTCTGAAAAATCACTTAATGAACTGGTGGACTATGAAGCACAATAATGAGGCTCAAAAGATCATGATTCAGTCCCTACCTATCTTTATTAGTTGGAATTTATGGAAAAATAGATGTGCAGCTAAATATGGAGGGCAACAGTCTAGTATAGTGAGGGTGAAGTTCTTAAAAAAAATTAAAATTATTTAACTCATATTTATACAATTCTTTTCCCCCCCCTTTTACTTCATCTATACTCAAGTTGTTTATACTGTATAACAACAATATAAAGAAAATGACACAAATATACACATAGAAAATGACTTCAGAAACCACCATCATAATAACGAATACGCACCCTAACAATCACGATGTCTCAAGTTGGAACTATTACATGTTGGAACTTACTCAAGGGTGATAGGAACAAATGCAGACATCTTGATGGATGATACCATCAAAAAACATTATTACAAATTCTTACTGATGCATAATAGCTTTATACAGGCAGTAGGACAAGTTTGAGTATCTATTTATATGTTATCCGAGATATACATTATATGGATTCAGATGTTGCTTCCTCTTTATAATTGACATTGCCACCTCCAGTTTCTCTGGTACCTTAAATGTTTTTTGTTTCAATCTTATCTACTTTGCAGCAATAATAGCTTTATACAGGCAGTATGACATCTTATTTCTTTTTAAATGAAAAATACAAACTGCAGCATGCTATTATTGTATAAATTTGTGGAAAACATGCCTTTTATTGTGTATTCTAGAAAATTGCAGATTAGTGAAGCATATGTATTAATCAAGAGCACATAGGATATGCTTGGAACATAAAAATAGGAATATACCTAAGCATATAAATTGAGCTGATTAGGATAAACAAAATGAGGAAGTTTCTTTCTTTATAAGAAGACAAAATGAGACTGTTTAGGACTAAAATAATCATTTTTCTACAGAACATGCCTTCAGTTTTAGTTGGATAGTTGTACAAAAGTTCATCAACTAAACTGATGTTTCATCTACTCAGGTTCAAAATCTTTCGCAAGCCAATACTAGAAAGGGAAACTTATAAGACATATAATGACGACTAACGAAGTAAAATAGTTTGTGTTCCTAGCTACATAACATGTCTGAAGTTTTCATTTGATAGTTGTACCAAAGCCTTTCAACTAAACTGATGTTTGATCCATCCATCCGTTCGCAGGATTACAAGCTCACACCAAGTTGCAGGTCAGTGAACTCCAATTCTCAAGGTGGAAAAAAGGGAAAATAACACACATTGATCAAACTACTCCAAATTTATAAAAATATAGAAACATGATGAATCAGGTGTCTACTCACATTGATCAAACTACTCCAAATCCCCAGAAAAAGGCTAATAAGGACATAGTCCCTGAACCAGCTCCCTACACTATTATCCAATCATTTGCTGCTCGACTAAGACAAAATCAGGCTAAGAATGATATCCCTATTGACCTCGCGACTCCTATTATCACTACCAAGAAAGTACTGCCGGCTAGAGCCACAACTACACACACAAATCAACAACCAAATAAGGAGAAGGCAAATGAGATATCAGATGAGCAGTGGCAAGTTCAAAAGAAGGAGAACTACAGGCAAAACCAGCATACTTTGGGAAGAAATAGTCAGGTAAGACACTTAATGTAACATCCAGCAATTTGAAATTTACTATGAAGAAGCTGGAAATTGGGAATAGTCATTTTGGAAAGAATTCAAAAATCTGGAAAATTTAGCTAAGTATGGAAAAAGTGAGTTTTTGGTCAACTTTGAATAGTCATAACTCCTAGCTCAGGATGATTTATGTGTAGTTCCAGTTATGTTTGCGAAGCTCGTCGAATGATCTTTCTAACGCCACCAAGTTTGCTCGATTTCGAGTTCGTATGAGTGAGTTATACCCTTTGGAAGTTGGGTTGTTGGTACAGGGAAGTCAGCCCGAATTTGTAAGGGTATTTTGGTCTTTTCCTTAACTATTTCTTTTGGTTATATTAGGGATTTAGACTGATTTTTAGATCAGTTTTTCCCTTTTTAAAAGAGTGAGAGTGAGGGTTTGCGAGTGAAGAGGAGAAGAAGAGGAGAAAGAGAAGAACAAGCAAGGAGATCGTGGTGGTTTTCGTCGGGGGTGATCCCTATTCAGGTATGTGAGTTCATAGTGTTGGGTTGGTTCTTTCCCCGACACGCCAAACTCATTTTAAATCCGAGAAAAGGTTGGTTGTGTTTGTTGAAGTTGTTGGTTGTGTTTGTTGAAGTTGTTGGTTGTGTTGTTGAAGTTCCTTGTTGTCTTGGTACATGTTTCTGGTTGTGATTTTGAGTGGAATCTAGTGTATGTTGAGGGGTTCTATGATTCTAAGTGTTTGGGGTTGGAAACTTTGAAGTTTAGAAGGTTTAGAGTTGGAAATATGAAGGAGGAAAGTCGAGTTTTTCTGGAAAAGGGCTGGGGCGTCGCGCTAGCCAGCGTGCCCCAAAAGGGACTCTGAAGTCCAGCCCTTGGGGCGGCGCACCTAGCAGAGCGCCCAGCAGGCCTCTCTGAGGTCTAAAGGCTGGCGCTCCGCGCCTCTCAGAGCGCCAAAGACTACAAGTCTTCCCATTCATTTCCCACTTTTTCATACATGTTCCTTGGTAATGTACCTATGTTTTATAATTGTTTTCAACACTCTAAGGTACATCTAGACATCCCGAACTCATCCATAAACATGTGATCATATACCTTGAATCCATAATCCAATTCAAGGCGAGTTAGGATCAAAGTCAAGTGAAGTTAGAGTCAAGCTTAGAAGTTAAGAAGTAAGTCAAAACAAGTCTTTAAGGTTTTCCAAGAGTCTTCATTGAACGTTTTAACTTCATTTTAAGGCTAGAGTTTCAAGTTAAGTAAAGAGTATAGAGTTTCAAGTTAAGCCAAGAGTATAAAGTTGAGTTCATTTCTCAAAAGTATTAGGGAACTAAGTATTCCCAAATGAGTTTATAAATGTTTTCACATTTAAGATGAGAGGAAACTGAGATTTCCAAAAGAGTTTTGAGCAGTTTGAGTACTATCTCTTTTAAGAAAAAGACGAGTTTTGCGAAAGAGTTACTAAAACATGATTAGTATGACCATCGAGTATGTCATCAATGTTTAAACAGTATGGTCTCGAGATATACCATCAATGTTTATGCAGTATGACTTCCCGAGACATCAATGATCATATTAACAATATGGTTTTGATATGTTCTTTTTTTGAAAGAGTTTTCAAGAGCAATTACCTCTTTTAAAAGGGTAGTTTGAGAAAAAAATTTCAAACTAAAGAAAGATGTGTTTAAAACACTTATGAGCTAAAGTATATTTTTTGGGAGTAGTCTTGAGCACTGAATTGGGGACACGAGTTCATATTAACTCAACTCTCCATAGGAACCATGTAGCCAAACATGGGATTTAACGGGTCATACTTTTTAGATGATCACGTAAAGTTAAGCTAGTGGATCCACTAAGTGTTCTATATGACGGCAAAGTATAGGACAGTTGTGGCAGCATGGACAAGACGATGTGTCACCACTTAGGTTCATAGTGGTGGTTGTCGGTTAGAGAAACTCCCACAGTAAAAATTGCATGGTTCCTCGAGGGGTTCTGCTTAGTATAGATGGGGGTATGGGACTTCATTCATGCATTGCACAAGTAGACTTTGAGAGGAAGCATGGTATTTTTATGATATTATAAATAATTTTTACGTCATGTTTTAAATAGTTTTACAAGCTTTATATATCGCATGTGTCTTATTGCTTTATATATTAAGTTCAGTTATTCATGAGTTGAACAGAGCCAATGTAAGTGTTCTTTTGTACTCCTTTCAAGCTTGAGTTGCGGTTTAGCTTTCCAACTCGCATACTCGTACATTTCATGTACTGACGCCAGTTGGCCTGCATCTTATGATGATGTAGACGCAGGTACCCAGGATCAGCATCCAGCACGCCGTTGATCCAGCTGAGCACTCCAGATTCAGTGGTGAGCCTCTTTGCATTTCGAAGGACTCGGTCATTTTGTTTTCCTAGTTTTGCTTTATTAGGATGTTGCGGGGTCTATCCCAACATCCATCTCAATGTTATAGAGGCTTCATAGACAGACATACAGTCAGTCAGTTAGTATTGAGTCTCTCATCAACATATATATATAAATATTCTATTTTGAGACTCGAGTTGCCTTTTTGGCCAGATTTTATCAATTGAGTTGTTTTATGACCTTTCATTGTATTGAGTTATTCTGTTGAGTTAGGTTTCCTCTGAGTTAAGAAAGTCAGGCCAAGGGTTCGCTTGGGGGACAACAATGGTCTTCGAGTGCCGGTCCCGCCCAGGGCGTAGGCTCGGGGAGTGACACTTAACTCTACTATTTCTATTCATAATAACTATAATGATCTTGTTGTGCATGATCAAACCAACTGCCAAAAAGAACAAGAAAACCACCTTCACAATTTGATACATCAGTAAAGGAAATACATCAACAAACAAAATAAAGGATGATTAGAATGAAGAACAACTAGACAAAATTGAGGAAAATACAGTTGAGAGGTTACAGAAGAGAGAAAGAGAGAGAAAATCCTTAAGGAACAAACAAAATACCTCCACTATCACCAACCAAATATACGATAAAAGAACAGAAAAAGAGAAAACAAATAAAAATTCAACCTAAAAAAATAAATTTGAATTATTTAACTCATATATATCCAATTCTTTTTCGCCCTTTTACTTCATCTCTACTCAAGTTGTTTATATTGTATAACAACAATATAAAGAAAATGGCACTAAAATACACATAGAAAATGACTTTAGAAATAGCCATCATAACAACAGCCTAGACATGTGATTCTGTCAATGGTGTGAAAATAAGCTGAGGTTTAGTAACAGAAAGAAGTAAACATATGAGATTTTGTGCAGTGGATTGTAGGATTGTTTTGAACAAATCATTTGTTGGAGTGACGAAAGATATGGAGAAAGGGACACAATAATCAAAATTCTGGCAAATACATTCATACAACTTCGCATTAAATGATGATGTTCAAACATCTGAAAGAGCATACGAGCTCAAACATGAGTACAATAAGACTATGAGACATACTGAGAGCATAACATAGAAGTTTAAGTATTTCATAGTTGATACTACAATTCTACAATTTTCTTTGGAATTAGCTTGGAGGGGTTTATATCGAAAGTTAAAACAAGCTATTAATGATAGATACTAACTCACTCAAATGCTTCCAAGTAGTAATTCCCTCTATCTCGGCTGCTGAACATGCTTAGGTTTCACGATTTTCGGCACTTTCCTCTTGTACTTTGGAATTTCAGCTATAACTCGTGATTTGTTCCATTCCAACAACCCCAAAGCAATCAATTCCTTCTTATTCTCCTCTTCTAAACACAAAACAAAAATTCAATCAATTGACAAGAAGACTATTTTTAGTACTAGATTATTAGTAGAGTAGCTACTTACGCTTGATGAAATTGGTATTAGGGAGAAGAGAATCGTAGGTATCGCTAGCTTCAGCTCTTCAGAGAAAGACGACTTAGCTTCAACTCAATTCTTCAGAGAAAGACCACTACATTCAACATTCAAGAGAAGAAAAAAACTAGACTTTCAAAGATAATCAACCCATTAATATGTAATACAACTATGAGCAAGACTCCCAAAAATCAACAAAATTTGTATCAACAACACAAGAATATCAAAAACCCTAAGTTAAAATTTAGACTTTCAAAGATACAAAAGAATATCAAAACCTTAAAGCTAGAATTTAGACTTCTAAAGATATAATTTCTTACCTAATAAACCCTATTCCAACAACTCTACAACTTTAAGACGTGAGGCAAGTTTATCTGTGAAGCATTTTGTTCATTTTTCAACAAGAAATCCGATGGAACAGCTCTTCAACAATGAATCTGTGAGGAAAATCGTGTTCTTCAGCTCTTCAATCTTCAACAAAGAATCTATGAGGAAAATCGTGTTCTTCAGTTCTTCTTGAGAGAAAGTCTATTGTTCTTCAGTTCTTTAGCTGAAAATCGTGTTCATCAGCTGAAGTTTGACAAAAAATTGTGAGGGAAATCGTACGTTCTTCAATTCTTCTTGAGAGAAAATCGTGTTCTTTCAGTTCTTCAGGTGAAGTTTGAGAGAAATGGAAACTAATTATTTTTTCTTTAGCTGAAAATAAGTTTTAATGTTTTATTTTTTTTTGCCCAATAAAAATTGGAGGGAGAACAAGTTTTAATATTAAAAATGTTGGAGGGAATATAATATTTTAGTGAAAACACTAAGGCCACATTTGTAATGTGTTGTTTTTACAATTATAAAAATAGGACACTTTAAAAGTGTCGCCATATATGTAAATAGTTGTTGCCAATTATAACATACTGTAACAACACTTATAAAGTGTAGCTTAGACCATTAAAGAGTACACTTTACAAGTGTTGCTAATATTATTGAAGCTAAAAGTGAAAAACTTGGGCTCGCTTTAAAAGCGTCCCCAAAAGTATTTTAGGCAACACTTTACAAGCGTTGTCCAGATTTAGTGTGGTCATAGGCCTAAAATGTTGTAGTGATTCTATTTAATATCTCCGTTTTATATTACTTGACTCCTATTGATTTGCTATATATACAAATAAAAAAATGTAACTAGAGGTTTATTTTGCTAAATACGTCTTATTAATAAAATCTTGAAACCCTAAATTTGACTACTACTATTACTTTATATAGTTTTTTATATTTTATATTATTGGAAATCACAATAATTAAACCTTAAGATATTTTAAAAATATATATTAAAAATTTGATTAACTTTCAAAATTTCTCATGTGTCACATAATTGAGACATAGAGAGTAACATATATTAATTTACGTTAAAATTATAATAACTATCAACTTAAAATATTTTAAAAACATACCAAAATTTTGCTTGCCTATCAAAATTCCATATGCGCCACATAAATTGGGTCAAACAAGGTAACATATATATTATTTTAAAATTATGTTAAGTATTATAATCATAATAATTAACAACTTAAAAGATTTTTCAAACAAATTAAAATTTAGTTTTCTCTTAAAATTTCACATATTTAAACATAAATTGGGACAAATGGAGCAACATATCTTTTCCTGAAATTTAAGTTAATAGTCTATAAATCAGAATAATTAACAACTTAAAATACTTTAAAATCATATAAAAATTTAATTGGTATCACATAAATTAAAAGAAGTAAAATAATATATGTTAGCACGGGCAATCGTATTTAGTTGTGTTTATATAGCTCTTTAAACCAAAAAAATCATATAGCTCACACACTTTTTTACTGTACTTAAAATACAACGCTCCATATAGGGGAGAGAGAAAACTTGGTATTTTCTGGGAAGTTATCTGTGATGAACACGGTGTTGATCCTACCGGTGAGTCCGATCTTCAGCTTGAACGTATCAATGTTAATTTTGATGAAGCTTCTGGTGGATGTTATCTTCCTAGGGATGTTCTTATGGATCTAGAGCCTAGTACTATGGATAGTATCGGATCTGGTTCGTATGGACAAAACTTTCGCCTGATAACTTTGTGTTTAGAAAGTCTGGTGCTGGGAATAACTGGGCGAAAGGTCATTCTACTGAAGGCACTGAGTTGATTGATGTTGTTCTCGATGTTGTTCGTAAAGAGGCAGAGAATTGTGATTGCTTGCAAGGTTTTTGTTCCTGTCTAACGAATTCTTATTGAATTTATGTATGTGCCGGTTTCCTTTAGTTTCTGTTTTCGTTTTCATTGCAAATTGCATACTTATTCTTCCTATTGGTAGTTAACAGTGCAGATATTAGATCTCTTTCCCATTTTCATTTCAAATCCTGTGCTACTTGGCCTGATGTATGAGTTTGTAGTTGACAGTGCCTTTAGTTTCTATTTTCATTCTCATTGCTAATTGCATACTTATTCTTCCAATTGATAGTTTATCAAGTGCCTATATTAGATCTCTTTCTCATTTTCATTTCAAATCCTATGCTAATTGATCCTATATGTGCTTATAGTTGACATAGCTCCATTGATGTAACTCCCAAAAAAATCTCCCAATTACACTCTGAAAAATCAACTTATATTCTTTTTTTTTTGGTGTTTGGAGAGACTTTATCCATCATTTTGCAAATCTCATTGAAATGTTTAGGTGTGTAGCCATGACATATCTTCTGAAAAGATTAATATAACTGATGTCATTAAGAATGAGGATCCATTCTGATTACATGTGGTATCATGTTATCAGCATTAAATATTTTTCTGTTTCTCCAAGGACTATGCTCACCTTTCTATTAAAAAAAGTTAAATAGAGTGAGATATTAACGAGAATAAATTGAAAATGGTGGTAGAAAATGTCCATATCACTTGTTATTGTTTAAATATAATCAATTCATACATGTTTGTTTCCTCTGTTAAATCTAGACTGTTGGGCCTTTCTTTCACAGCCACAAGAAAAGGATTGATCCTTGCTCTTTCATTCAATTTAGGAAGTGTATCTCTTCCATCTAATGTTGTTAATTAGTATGTCCAGGGGTTTATTTATTTTATTTCTTTGGGCTTGATTCGTGGTTTTCCCCAACATGCTGTAGTATTATTGGTTCATAGTGCAAACTTCAATCATGCAAAAAAAGATTATTGGTTCAAAGTTTCATTACGTGAGATGAGAATGCTTCATTTGATTTTTTATTTTTTTTTCGACATGGCGTTGCCAGCATCTCAAGGTCCATGATGTTTGTATTTTTCATTGAGTTCTTGGTTTTCCATTTTGTGTTGGTTTTGTTTCTATTTGCCCGGTGTTATTCATTTTTGTGATTTTGGTTTGGTCGAGTTCTAACTAATCCATGATTAAGAGTCGAGTTCTTGTAATGGCTCGATTCGAACACATTCAGTTTCGTCGTCAAATGGTTGCATTTTCAGATTAATAGATGTTGTCCAAAAGTTTATCATGATTAGTCCTGAGTTATTTTGTTTGTCTTAGTTTATTTTTAGTGGATATGAACCGGTGTCAATGATCAGTATTCAATGTCGTGTCATTCATTTGTTGCCTTAAGCTAGTGTATAAACTCGAATCTACAATTACTCAAGCTTGATTTTCATGTTCGTTTTGAGTCATATGTTGTCTTGCTTGATTTTTCATGCCTCCATATGTCTTCAAGCTTCAAATGTTCTGCATTTAGTTTCGTCACTGTTGATACTTGTCCTCGTGTAGATAAAAGGGTATTAGAAACTAGCTAATTCGGTGGGTTTATTTGATATCTTCTTGTCTTCCATTTTACTTTAAGTTGAACCGTATATTGGGTTGTTCAAGCATGTGTTGTTGCTAACAAGTTAATCATATGCGTTTATTCCCCTTTTGGTATTAAATCTGCTCTGTTTGAATGTTGTTGAACCTGCTCCTTTTGAGATGTCTTGGTTTGTTCAAGTTTTCAATCTCTTTGTTTCCCTTTGTAAATTTTGACATCTTTCGGTTCCCCCTCCTCCCTATGTCAGTTACTGTCTGTTTGTAGTGAATCTGTGAAGTAACTTCATGTGTGCCCAATTATCCTCATCTTTAAAGAGTTCAAAAGTCTTATAATTTGTTTGGTTTCGATAATTCTTCCCTTAAAATGCTCCATTAGTTGTTATATTATCACCCTGCGTGTATTTTATTTTGAATTGTTTACTTGGTCGTGAATACTGAGAATCACATAGTTTTAATTGTGGACCTCGCTTTAAAAGTGATCGATCAGAACTATAACGTTCTGAATAAAATCGGGGAAAGTTCGAGGCAGGGGGGACTCTAACGAACGACGCCTAGAGACTGGGGGTGATGAATGGTAGGGGAGCCTCGGGGAACGACGCCTAAAGGCTAAGGGATGGTGGAGGGTGGGGGGGCCACGAGGCACGGCACCTCGAGGCTCGGGGGTGGTGGAGGGTGGGGGGAAATCGGCGAACGACGTCTTGAGGCTGGGGGTAGTGGAGGGTAGAGGGGCCTCGAGGCTC